>JAWWNI010001048.1:0-105735 GCA_034642065.1 Darevskia nairensis
GAGCGTCCCGTGGCAAACATAGGTTCGCCTATTTGCAACACAAATTAGGGTTCGTTCTCTGCTCGGAGTTGATGAATTGGGCCATGGTGGAAGCGGGGAAAGGAGGGCAAAGGGAAGAGGGGGTGGGGTGGGGGAGATGGAGAATGAAAAGCCAGACATTTGATTTTTCAGGAAGGAGCGATCTGAAAAATGAATTGGGGTGGTTTGCAACTTTGTTCCTCGGCGTGGAACTCGGGAAGTTTCTCCGAGTTGCCTGCTTGGCGGCTGGATCCAGACCCGGTGCAGCCCTCGCTCTCGTTCAAACGACTGGGAGTGGGAGCGCTGCTTGTCCCAGTGGATGAGTCCTTTGGGAAACCTTTCCCCACTCCCTGCCTCAGCCAAACAAGGAGACGCACTGCCCAGGGGTGCCCACACAGGGAGAAACAGAACTGACAAACCAGAATCTGCATGCCAACTGCTAACGTTTTTACAAGCCCAGGGAGACGAGTGTGTGTGTGTGTGAGAGAGAGAGAGAGAGAGAAATTTTACGGCAGTGTTTCAGCCTCTATTCTTATTAAATCCGAATCTAATGGTTTCTCTCACCAACACCAGTTTTTTCCTTCTCCTTCCATCTTGATCCGGATTAATGAAGCGTATTCTTCATCTCCTGTGCCCTCGTTCCCTCCTTCTAGTTTTACAGGAAAAGGGCTTTAAAAAAATACTGGGTTTCTTTCCTGTGGCTTAAAAACAAAACAAAACAAAACAAAACCCTCGTATGGGACGGGGAGACCGCACCCTCTTCTTCCCACACAGCCGGTTGGGACTGGCTCTGGACCTCCTCGATTTTGCCTCTGGTTTCAGTTCCACCCCTCCCTTCCCAGGCGGCCCGCCTCGTCTGAAGGACTCCAGAGACTCCCTCACCCAAAGACAAGCACCTTTGCTTCGATTTCAGGGTCCCCGGGTCAGAGCGGAACATTTCCACGGAGCAGCGGTCAAGTGGGAGGACAAACAGGGCAGTTGTAAGGGCGCAGCAGATCACATTTTCTTTTCATGGTATCTGGCGATGGGCTAGTTCTCCTCGTGCTAGCTCACATAGATGGGGGGCGGTGTGTGTGTGTGTGTGGAGACGATTGAATATGAAGAAGTGTGCATGCACACGAAAGCTCATACCAAGAACAAACTTAGTTGGTCTCTGAGGTGCTACTGGAAGGAATTTTTTTATTTTATTTTGTTTTATTTTGATTGAATATGAATGTGGGACCCCCCCCCCCCCCGGCCTTTCCTCGCAGTAGCGAGGGATGTGAGCTGCGTCTAGACGGGCGTGATTCTGCCCAGAGGAGAGGCTTATCGTATATATTTATTGCGCATCTGAATACGTCTTTATGTTCCCTAATCCAGTGTTTCCCAACCAGTGTGCCTCCAGATGTTTTGGGACTACAACTCCCATCATCCCTCGCTAGCAATACCAGTGGTCAGGGATGATGGGAATTGTAGTCCCAAAACATCTGGAGGCACACTGGTTGGGAAACACTGCCCTAATCTAACATAACTCTTAAGATCCGCGTGCCCCAGGGAGGCCTACCAAGCCCTGGGGAAATGTTATCGGGTAGAGAGAGCAACACAACGAAGTCCTTGTCCGCAGCAGCCTCAGACAGAACATTTCGCCAGAGGTCTTGCAGGAGAACTTCTTTCTTTCTTTCTTTCTTTCTTTCTTTCTTTCTTTCTTTCTTTCTTTCTTTCTTTCTTTCTTTCTTTCTTTCTTTCTTTCTTTTTTTTAAAAAAACACCATTTGTCTTTAGCTTCAATTCATCTTTCTGATCCTTCTCTCTGGCGACGACTAATCCGGAAACAGTTCCTGAACGAGGCTCACGCATTGGCAAGCTGGCATTTCCCCCCAGGCCGAGGGCGACGGACTGAATCTCCCGACGCCGTGGGGGCGCGGTTCCCAGTAGCTAGACAGCGACGCCGAAGGATGCCGGCGATGAGTAAAGGCGATGCTGCTGCTGGTCAAGCTCCGGAGATCAGCTGTAAAGATCAAGTTGAGAGTGAGCGGCTGTTTTAGCATCTTAATCCGGGGCGTCATTAGACCCTAACCTGTTTTAAAATGTCGTTTAGCACTCTCTCTCCCTCTCCACTTTAAAGCTGCTCTGGCCATTGTCCATCGCAGTCCCCGAGCCTGAGAGTCTTTTGACCACCTTACATGAAGACGAGCAAATAATCTTTCTCAGAAAAACAATCAACCCGGCCTTTCCATTCAGTTTCTCTCTCGTCTTTCCCCACATTTTCGCTGCCCATCAGTCTAGGGACAATTTGTTTTATTAATCCGAATGGATGCAGTGTTAATGCGTTTCGCCTTTTCTGCGAATAATTAAATGGGCTTCTTCCTTCCTTTATTTTTTCTTTCTTTCTTTCCTCTCCGAAGTCTTTAAATATTTATAAGGATCGATCGAGAGATTTCAGAGAGAAGGGTTTTTCTCCTTTTCTTAACACATTTCATAGGAGAGGTTAAAATGAAAGAAAGAAAGAAAGAAAGAAAGAAAGAAAGAAAGAAAGGGCCCGCGTCTTCTCTTAATATGTTCTTTATTGATTTAAGCAATAGCCGCATCTCCCATAGAGGAGCTAATAGATTTTAATTCAAATAGGGGCCTTCAATGGTGATTATGAATGGATTGGATTGATCCACCCCAGCCACACTGCCCATCTAGAAAATTTAATAAAAGGCGTGATTATGGCGAGGGAATGCGTGGCGGTCGTCATGTGACATCCCTCCTCCCCACCCATCCCATCCCCCAATTTAAAGATTTATTTTGGGATCATCCTGATGGTCGCCACAGGAGGGAAATACGGTGGGATGAATCAGCTTTTTATATTCTGAACACAGGCAGGAAAGTCTTTCGCGCACACCCGAAAGGGAGCTGTGGGGTGCTCTTGCGCATATACCCCAGTCATTTCAGCGGGACATATGCAAGATAAATCCCCACCCACCCCGACTGCACACAAATTTGTGCGGGCCTCTATCTCCGTGAGAAAGACTGCTTCCCTGCCCTTCCCCTTTAAAGTGGGAAGCATTTGAATTTCCAAGATTTATATTACAGTCTTTGGAATTTCAAATGCTTTCCAATTAAAAAGAAAAGAAAAGAAAAAAGGAACAAATATTAACCCTCCCCCAACTCCTCGCCACACACACACACACACACACACTCCTGCTTCTTTAGGAACCAGACAGATGTCTTGAGTGGCTTTTGACGTTGTTTTTCAGACGGAGCTTTTCTACTTCAAACTAGCAATACCGGTAGGCTCAGGCTCTCTCTGAGTCCACAGCAGCGCAGAAAGGATTTATTCAGAAGCTCCAGGGTTAATTTCTACGGTAATTAACAGAACGTGTCGTGTACTAGTATTCTTATACGTTAAAGGCTGGGGCGCAATCAGGAGCGGAGAGTTACCATGGTTTTAGGCTCTGGGAGTCCCGGTCTTGGGAAAGGGGGCCCATCTGTAGATGATAACGCGCGTTCTTGCTTCCTATCTAAAATGTGTTCAGACAGCCCTGATCTGTTTGGGGGCCATTCTGCTCCTTCTGCTGGGTGGGATCCTGGACTTGCCTGCCTGGTGATCTGGAGTTGTGCATTCCCCTTCCAACTTACAGAAAATGGGAGAAATAAACCCAAGAGAAAGAAAGAAAGAAAGACAGAAACATCAACTTCTTACTAGTCCATCGAAGTTAGTTTTAACCAATACCCGGGGGAGTAATCCATTCATCACGATGAGCAGTCGATCGATTTATTAAACTAGGGTGGTTTTTAAAACGCAGCTTATCTTTCTAGGAACCCGCTCGTTTGTTTATATCGTTACAATTAGCCTGTAAATATCTCTTGACTCATTCCGTGCTGGGAAGCGGCGGCTTCGTATTTCCACTAAGAAAGCGAAGCAACCATAATATCCCCCCCAGAGCCCTTTGGGTGTGGGCGTGTCCGTAAGGCATTCATCACCTTCACAACAACCCTGTGAAGTCGGCCCATTTGATCCCAACTTTTGAACGGAGTTTCTCAGAGCTCAGCTCCAAAGTCTGTTTTATATGCCTCAAGCCTGGGCCAACATAGAGTCAAAAATAAGATGTTTGGAGGGATATGTAGAGTGCCTTTCTCTGATCCCCAAAGACACTCCCACAGATCTGAGATTCTAGGTGAGAATTTCCAGGGCGGAGAGTAAGACTCCCGGATAAATGTAATCCCCCAGGACCTTCATTTTAGAACTTACACGGGATAAACTGACCTACCTAAGCCAGGAACATCTCTACTGCAGCCGGAAGCTGTTTCATATTATCCCTGCCACCCTGACAGCAAGGCGGTTCAATGTAATATTTAAATCATGGCAACTTGGTCGGAGTCGCCTATGCCTTTTGGAGGCCCGGAGCCTTCTTAACTAAGGACTCAAGAGGTTCAGCTGATCTAACCACCCTTTGTTGGAGGGATCCCTACCAATAAGGGGGATGGATGGAGGAGACTCCGGGTCTCTTCACTCAGGGCTTCTTTGACAGAGAAGTAGCCTGCCCATCTTTTATATACGAGGAAGCCTGAGCTGCAGAGGAATCTCTGGCCTCTGAGACTGAGTCTGAGAGAGCACTGGAGAGGCTCGGATGTGGCCTGCAGACTCCTGCGCCTGACCAGAAGGAGAGCAACGTGTGTGTGAAGAAATCGTTAAGGGTGACTCTTTCTTTCTTTCTTTCTTCTCCTCCTTTTTCCAAACTCGCAATAATGATTCATAACTGAGTGAACTCGGAGTATTTGTCTTTCGATGGTTTTTCGGCGCTCAATGGAATATTTTGCAAGGAGAAGAGAGAAAAGTCTTGTAAATTGTTAACATTTTTTCAGTTATTTCCCCAACTAGCATTCCATTCCAAGGAACTGTTACTTTCCACCAATTCTCAGGGACGATTTATGGGATCACGAAGGCGGCTAGTGGAAATATTATACAGTGGAAGTTTGCCGTCTCTCTGGGATTGCACACCATTTGATAGCCATTTCCAGATGTTAATATCTTTTGCGTGCGCACACACAAATTAGTGTAGTAGAAGGGAAGTCATTTCCTTACTGAATTAGATGAGGCCGAGGAGACAGTCCTAGGGGGGCACACATATACACACGCACCCGCGCGCACACACAGAATACATACCGGATCCGAGATAATACACACACACACACACACACACACACACACACACACACACACGGCACACACACACAAAATAATAATAATAATAATAATAATAATAATAATTTATTATTTATACCCCGCCCATCTGGCTTTAGTAGTCTGTGCAGACACGATCCTCTTGGAGCTGGAAAGAAGGTGGCAGTAGGAAACTGGCACGGCTAAAAGGGTCCGATTCACCCAGGGTGCCCAGCTACGCTTGTATGCCTAAGCGATTTCTGCGGGCATAGAGAGTATTTGCACACACACCCCTCCCATTAGACCCAGACACCGCTGCTGCTTGCAAGGAAAGCGCGGTGCCGGTGGCTTCCCCCACCCCCACCTCGCGCCGGCCTCCTGAGTCTAAGAACTGGGAGGATGAAAAGCACCTTTTCAGCCCTTTTTGCCTGTATTTGGAGGCAAATCCCTTTTGTGTCTCTGGAAACCCCTTCGAATCCAATCCTAAAGCACCCATTTGGAATTATATCCGAACAGGAGAAATAGGCCAGGCCAGGGTGATGTCAGCGGAATTTTAACTCGCAACTAATTATGCTTAAAATGGCAAGTCGAAAATCCCTTCTTGGATGAGATCTACTTTGAGACAAATATACTGCACCGCCTCGGGTCGTTTCGAACAAGATCCAGCCCAAGACAAGCACTTGTTTTTAAATGGGAGGGAGAGAAAGGCGTGCTTTCCATTTCAACTCTCAGGAATTAACAGAGAAATCCCTATACCAATCTATTCAAAAGGAAACCCTGTTGAGTTCCCCGGGACTTACTCCTGGGTGAGTGGGAGTAGTAGGACTGCAGACTAAAAGTGCTCAATATTGTCTGGATCCGGCCCTGCTGGTTTCAAAGGAACTCCGCGCCCCCTCCCCTCAGGATTTCGGTGTAGTTGCTCGAACTTTGCGTAGTCCTGCCCCAACCAACTGCGTTTATTCGGAAATTCAACCCCAGTTTATAGATCTATTTTACTCATCCTGAATGAGGCCAGTTCAAATCACCGCAGGGAAAGTAAGCGGCGCACTGGAAACTGTGGGACTGCAAGTGTACACTGGATTCCTCAGAAGACTGAACTCAGTTTTACTAGGAAACCAAAGGCACTTTCATGGGTCAGTTATCTGTTTAGGGTTGCAGCAGCCACGTGCTTAGCTTCGGTAACGACGCCGAGCCCATCGCCACCGTACTCCTCGCTCTAACCCGCGCGCTTTGTCACGAATACACGGGTTCGAAAGGTTCGCACGTGCACGAGTATCCCGCGATTTGCCTAGGCGTGGCATGACTCTCTGCCGGATGGGGGAAGAGGTGTGAACTGCGGTAAGTGCCGCGTGGGAAGAGTCACGGAAGCCAGGGAACCGCAACTGTGCCACCACTCCCACGTGCGAGCGTGGCGCAGATGACCCAGGGGCGCGCGTGCACGCGTGCCCACTAGTCCCCGAGTCCCGTGGATTTCCATGGAGCTTTTTTCCCATCCGGGTAAGAACCCTGCACAAATGCTCACGGCATTCTCTCTTCTCTCCCCCCACCCCCCGTCCCATTTCTCAACAACACGCGACTTGCGCCAGCCAGAGGCGCAATAGGTCAGTGCGTCTGGTTTGGGGCTGGAGCCCAACCAGGGACGGCTGTGCGCAGTGTTCCTGCATTGCAGAGAGTTGGACTCGATGGCCCCTGAGGTCCCTTCCAACTCTTTAACCCTATGATTCTATGAGTTCCATTGCCCATCCAGGGACGGAGTGGTCTTCCATTCGAGCTGGACGTGAAGAGCGGAGGGGGCGGTGAGTTGCCCTCACTCGGCCCATCTGCTTCCAATCTCCCTAGGCCACGGCAGACAATGCAGGAGGGAGGCCCGGGAGCTCGCCTGGCCCCTGGGCCATCTAATTGAGGAGCCGGAGCCCAGCTGCAGCCCCGGGCTTCCTCACACGGGCTTCCTAGCCAGGGCTTAGGGACGGCTCCTTCTCCCCGCCAACCCTCCTCCACCTCCCACCCTCGGCAGGGGCTTCTGGCCCCAGGCTAAGCCCAGGGCGAAAAGAACAGCTCGACCAGGCTGCTGGACGCCAGCCAGACGCCCGCCTGGCTTGGCGCAGCGGTCCTTAAGCTGCCTTTGACGGAGAGAAGGAGAGCCTATGCTAATAGAGAATAGGCTGGATGGATGTGCAGAATGAAGAAGGCTGGCTTCTCCCCCCCCCCCCACACACACCTTTGGCACACAGCACATGGAGAGATGCTCACTTTCTCCAAAGTGGTCCTTCCAACAGAAAAAAGATGGGAGTCCCAGTTGCGAGTCTTGGGTTCAAGTTCCACCACTGCCCATTCAAGTCGTGACCCTATGCACACTTGCCAGAGAGTAAGGCTGCATCTGTACTAAAGCCGTTTCATGCCACTTTAAACACTCATTCCCGTCTCATTCCTTGGAACGGTAGTTTATTCAGGGTTGTTAAGAGAGCCCTCACAGAGCTACAGTTCTCAACAATCAATCCCTCTTTCTCTGGGAACTGTAGCTCTGTGGGGATAGTGGCTCCTCCTAACACTACTCTCGGCGCCCTTAATAAGTTACAGTCCCCAAGTCTCCATGGAGAAAGCCACGACGCTTTAAAGTGATATCATAGCGCTTTAAAGATATAGTGCAGATGGGGCCCAAGAGTTACATTGAATTCAGCGGGACTTCCTCGGGGCTAGACTCTGGCAGCCAGCAAGTCGCACTTTGGTGGACTACACTAAGTGGATCATGTATGAACCAATGGAGTTCATACATGATCCATTGACATTCTATACTTCTGATAGGTCACAAGGAGGGCTGCGATCCTATACACACTTACCTGGGAGGGAGGCTCGTAAACGGGGCTTACTTCTGAGTTGGTGCGGACAGGATTCCAGTCTGTGAATCATTTTGTCTGATATAATATGTTCTTATATACAAGATCACAGCTAGCTTCCAAAACAGTTGATGTACCCAGAATAATCACCGCTCACACACAAATCTTCGTGTCGCCTGTTTAAAAACGAGAACACCCTTTAAAGCCCTCTTCAATTCCCTTCCCGCAAAAAGTAAAGCAGAGTGATTAACGCGTGTTACGGAACAAGTGGTTGGAGTTAAAGGTTCCTGAATGGGGGGCCCTGTCGTTGCTGTTTGTCCTCTGCAGCTGGTACCCAAGGTTTACACAGCCTCTGATCGCGGAGCTTTCGGGTACAGCCACAGTTTTGTATTCTGAAAGGAAAGTTGGCAACATATTTATTCTTTTTCTTTTTCAGCGCAATCTTCATGGAGAAAAAAGCAGCAGGGCCTGTGGAGAACACGCCGTGCTGAAGCGAGGCAGAGCTGGGTCTGATCAGGGCCTGGATGCGACCCTACATGTATTATGGGAACGGGCGCACACAAAGAAAGGCTCCCTGAGTTCCACGGTTAAAGGACCCACGGGATACACATGAGTAAAATAAATGAGCAAATAAATGAGCTGGTTCTTACGCGTGTTTCCAAAACGTGAGCAACACAGTAATGACCACCCATAACAGAGGTCTCCCCCACCTCCTTACACACACAGAGAGAAGGCCCCTGTTTTTCTGTGGGAGCCTCTCAGACAATCCCACCAGGCGACCCGAGTGATCAAGTAGCAAGGGAGAGGGACGTCAAGCCGAAAGCGGAGAAAGAAAAACTCCTCTTGAGTTGCAGCTCGGTGGCCGAAAATTGTAGAGCTGAAAGGTGTCCCCAGGGGTCATTTAGTGCAACCCCTGCAATACAGGAATATCAACTAAAGCATCCATGGCAGATGGCCATCCAACCTCTGCTTAAAAACCTCCAAGGAACCCACAACCTTCTGAGGCAGGCCGTTCCACTGTTAAGCAGCTCTTACTGTCAGCAAATTCTTCCTGAAGTTTAGCTGGAATCTCATTTCTTGCAACTTGAATCCATTGGTTCATTCGCCAGGAGGCTCCTCCGCCCCTCGATTCGAAGAGAACACTTTCTCCCCCGAGGCTAAGGGCCAGATCTTCCTCCCTGAGCGCTGGGTGTTTGACGCCTCTTCTACCCTGAAGAAGCAGGAAACCGTAGGCGCTGCCGGGTTCCAAACGTCCTTATTGGATGAGGCGGGAGTCCTTTGGAACGTTGATATTTCTATGGAATTTTGGCCCCTGACGGCATTCTAGGCCCTGGGAGAAATCCTACCAGTCAGGGCGCAGTTAGGATATACCCTAGCTGCACTTCCCAGAATTCTTTGGGGCGAAGCCAGACTGTCGCACAGATCCAATCCGATCCAATTCGGAAAGGGGACGTACGCTAAGGCTCCTATAGTGGGACTCGATGGTTTGGCGTGTAAAATGGGTTTGTTGGGAGGGCTGAGGGAGCGTGGGGCGACAACAGAAGACCCCAGACTACCTGACGTCACCCATCCAGTTTAAAATCAAGCCGAGGGTTAAACCCTCGAGCTCCCGATCGGTCATTTCCAAAATCTAGAATCAAATAAGCACACACACACACACACACATCAACAACCACAAATGTAGACCCACCATCGTGTTTCCAGCGGACTAGTAACCCCTCTGAAAGTGCTCTTTTTGTGCGGTAGTCTAGTGTTCCCCAACTTGGGCCTCTAGCTGTTTTCGGACTACAATTCCCATCATCCCTGACCACTGGGTCTTGCTAGCGAGGGATGATGGGAGTTGTAGTCCAAAAACAGCTGGAGGTCCAAGGTTGGGGAACACTGGTAGGAGGTGGAAGAGTGGACGGTTCCCTCTCATTCTTATGCGTGGTCTGTGTACATTAGCGTCCGCAAAGGCGCAGTCGGGAGCGGCGCTGAAGACGGGTTTCACATTTGATAGAAAGGGCTGCGATGTGGAGGCCTTTGAACCAAAGGGAATGCCCTCGGGAGCGCGTTATACGCGGGACTTCCCTATCGAGGGTGGCCTCAGGATCGTTCTCGCGATCGGGCCCTTTCCCTTGGAATGAGCCGCAACCTCGCCGAGCTGAGGCCCATCGTCAGCAAAGTATCAGAGGACAGGAAAATACATTTCTTTTTAAACTTTGAAATTAAAAGGCAATTAATTCGAAGCAATAAAGAGCTTTTAATGACTTGGAGTCCACTTGAACCAGAAGAGAGTGTGGTCTTCTTTTTTTAATTTTGGGAAAGGGGTGAAGAAGTCACCAAACCCAGTTCTGGAATGGAAACTCTACCCGAGTCTGTTTTGAACTGGGAGGCGAGTTAAGGATCTCCCCCACACACACACACTTTTCTTTCTCGCTTTAAAACAAGGATTTCCGTTGTTCTGGAGAGGCAGAGAGGTGGTTATGTCAGGGATTATAGGAGGTGGGTTATTAGAGCTGAGATTATAGCAAAGGAAGGAAACCCCGAGAGCCAAGAGTCAGGCTAACAGGAGGACAACAAAGAATCTCTGAGTTGGAAGGGGGGGAACGGGGTCCCAGAAAACCACTAGACTGCCTTCCTTGGAAGCAGCAATCCTAGTGGTTTCTGGGGGCACCAGTTCCCCAGAATTTAATGTTGAAAGAACTAGGCATTCTCACGGTCAGTTCTCCCACAGCACACCCAAGGCTGAATCCCTGGTGGGGACCCAGGTGGCGCTGTGGGTTAAACCACAGAGCCTAGGGCTTGCTGATCAGAAGGTCGGCCGTTCGAATCCCTGCGACGGGGTGAGCTCCTGTTTCTCGGTCCCAGATCCTGCCCACCTAGCAGTTCGAAAGCACATCAAAGTGCAAGTAGATAAATAGGAACCGCTCTGGCGGGAAGGTAAACAGCGTTTCCGTGTGCTGCTCTGGTTCGCCAGATGCGGCTTTGTCATGCTGGCCACATGACCTGGAAGCTGTAAGCCGGCTCTCGGCCAATAAAGCGAGATGAGCGCCGCAACCCTAGAGTCGGACACGACTGGACCTAATGGTCAGGGGTCCCTTTACCTTTACCTTTATTGCGCTGTAGAGCTGCGAACCTGCATAGATTTACATGTGAGTAAGTCCCATTGGGCCGTAGATCTGGGCAAGCACGTTTAAAAGGTAGGACCCAAAGTCTGGGCACTCAGAGCGGTTTGAAACAAGACTGGCCAAGGGGAAGATCTCATAATGGGTATGGATAGATAGGAAAAAGGAATTCTCACCCGGGAAGTGGCCAGAGAAAAGATCTCAAAGAAACCTTACAACAAACCTTGCAGCATAGGCTAGTATTATTAACCCCCCGTTGCGAGGGTCAGGGTGCAAGGGTGCTAGTAGGTTTGCCTAGCTGCAGTTCTATACAATTTAGTGAAGCCAGCGGGGACTTGCGCAGGGTTTCGCTGTAATCTTCTCCAGGTGTTGGAGAGCTCCCAACTCCCATCAGCTCCAATGGCCAAGGATCATGGGAGTTGCAGTCCAACAACATCTGGAGAGGCGCAGGTTAGCTAGCCCTAGTTCAAACAGAGGAGCTCAGTTTTGTGGACACAGCGAGTAAAGGGTGCCCTAAATGCCCCCAGTCTCAGGACCACCTTCCAAGGGCCAGGTTGTCCCGAGACCCTTGGCTCTGAAAAGTACACGTGGGAACTATCCAGTTATTACAGTTTTCTCTTCGTAGCCAGCTTCGCTTTAAACCGCTCAGTCGGCCGAGCACGAGGCTCTCAATCTCAGGGTCCTAGGTTCAAGTCCCTCGTGGGGCAAAAGATTGCAGGGGGTTGGACTAGATGACCCTCGTGGTCCCTTCCAACTCTGCAATTATATGATTCTACATAGAACCTGGGACGTCCTCTTCCCCTTCCCCTCTGCTTGACGAAGAGCTCTGTGTCACTGGAATTAGATTTCCGAATCTTGAACCGGGGAAGAATTCTGCCTTCTCCGTAGACCAGCCCACCTTGGAGTAAATCAGCGTAACTTGGTAGGAGTGAGGGAAAGGTATCCGACGTTAGATGGGGGTCAGCAGCAACAAATGCAAACGGAAGAGGAACAGCGACGCAAAAAAGCCGTCCAGGGTTCCTCCTGCTGCCCATGTTTCTTTGACAATGAGGAGAAGAGAGGGATAGGCAGAGCTTGTCATCGAAATGCCCCCAACGTGCCAAGGCGTCTTTTGGCCACGGTGGCTGCGTTCCTCCTCCGCTGTTGGAGGCATTTCGCTGCAGGGAATCAGAAGGTTGTGACATAAGCATATTTTGGGCCACTGCGAGAACATAGAGGAACCTTGGGTCTGATCCAGCAGGGATCTCTGATACACAACCGCAGCTGGATCCTCTGCAGAGTTAAGGGCGCCGACCACCAGGCCCTTATGGCGCAATCCTATAAATGCTTGCTCTAAAGTAAGACACCCACTATGGACACCCTCTATGCTCAAGGAGCCTTGCTCCCTAGTAAGTGTTGTTGTTAGGGAAGAGCCACCATCTGTCTGCTCAGAAATAGGTCCCTTTCTGAACCCATTGAGACTCAGTGAATAGGATCTCACCCTGGCAGTACAAACCTATATCTGTCTACTCATAAATAAGCCCCGATGAGTTCAAAGGGACTTACTCGCGCAAGTAAGTGAGGATTGGGTTGCAGCCTTCAGGACTTCGTAGCTCTAAGCACGTTCCTTGCAATGTGTTGTTATTATTTATTGAATTTATATGGCATTTAGGGCTGAAGTTTTCGCTCATGTGAGAGGTTCTGCCCTCAGTGATCTTATTTTTCAAAAAAGCAAAACCTCCCGAAGTGATGCATCTTAGTGAATGTTGCCCTTTGCTCCTAAGCTGAAAGGAAATGGACTTTCTTCCAGAGGGGCTGGATCGTGTAAATATTAGACTAATGTGTCACTAGGGGTTGAGACTTAGTTTCCATTTTCTCCTTCAGGAAAGAAAATAAGAGTGTCCTAGAACAGAATTGCACGCTGCGTTCTCTTCACTTCATCTTTTCTTTCTACAGTGTGTGGGATATAGTCCTCTATATACAAAGTCATTGGAGGCCCCGATCCTGGTCAGATGGGAAGCTCTGTGAAAACTTTAAAAGCGAGGAGATTTCAGACAAAGGCGCCCCAACTCGCCCCGTTAGTTTCAAATGGACAGGTGCTACGTCTGGGTTGGAACATCTCTGAATGAAGCCGACTGAAAATGGGTCTGAAACCTCCTTGAGCTGCGCTCCTCCTGCAAGGAAAAAAATCCCCCACGCCGGATTCTTCATCGCTTCCACGGTCTTCTCTAGGCTTGACATCGATTCGGAATACCCAAGTTCAGTGAAACATCTCCACCCATAAATGAACCGCAAACTTTTAGGATTGACGCCTCTTCATTAGTCTTCCAGATGATCTAAAAACTTTTTGGGGGGGGGGCTTTTTGTTTTGGAGAGCTCAACCCACCCGTCCCCTCACCGAGCGAAATCCCCACTCCCATTCTAAATATGTTCATAGCCCGATCCTGAACAGCCTTCACTTTCACGGGACTGATGGAGTCTAGGATTGCAGACTTCTCTTGGTGGTCTTGCTTCCGCTGCTTCTCACGCAGCTACAGCTTTGAAAGCTCACGCCAGACGGTCCAATATCAACTGGCCTCCAGGCAGCCCTGCCATGGAATCCTGGGCAGGTGTGTGCGTGGTGCGTGGACAGTGCTAGGCACCGGAGAGGCCAGATCTGGGTTCAAATTCACTTCAGGAGGAGCCCTTTGTCACGAAAGGCTTGGAAAGTGCACCAATCACAAGGACACTAGAGAAGAACTTTATTGTCTTTCTCCAACAAGAACAAGCTACAGGAAGTTTCTGATTCTAAACAAATCAACTAAGTGCAGTGCCACCTAGTGACTAAACTATATCATGACACTATCCATATTTCCATTAAAAGAATTACTGTATTCCCTAGCTTGTGGAGCCCAGGTTTCCAACTTTTGGAGTGGAAAGCTATTGGAACTGGGTTGTCTGGAGTTCCACGTGCTGTGGTTATCTATTTTCCATTAAATAGATGTAGGAACATTTTGGTCTTTAATAAAGGATCGGCTCAGTAACAGCTAAGTCATAACTATAGCATTCTGTACTATTCTACAAGGACCCAACGGGACCATGGTAGGGATAAAATAAAATAGAAACTTATCATGATAGTCTCTTGTGCACAGCAACACCACAGCTTTTCGTAGTTTGTCCAAAGGGTGCAGATGGTTATATAATTTTTTACCTATTAGCTTCTTCAGACAACCTAGCACTATGAATTGTCTTCCAAAGAGTGACAGCAAAAGTCATTGCAGAATGTGGAAAAATAGTGAATTGGCTGACTCCACTCCTATACATAGGAATTTCCTGCCCACCGATTTCAGGCTGACACCTTCACTGTATGGTTCTCAATGTGTGCTTAAAACTTTTATGTTCAAGAAAGCCCATCCAGACATGATGTGCATTTTAATATATAATTTTATTTTATAAGGCATACTTAAAACACAACAACTGCTGATTATTTTGAAAAACGTTAAGCAAACTTTTTAATATCTCATTTTATCAGGAATGCTACTTTTCTATTTCATGTAAACTGCGTAGAGGTTTTGATGAACAAGCATGACATAAATCCAGTTAGTTAGCTAGTTAGCTGATTAAATCTAGTTTACCTTCGTGAGAGTGCTGAAACCTTGCACAGGTAAAGGACAGTTCGAGTGTTCACCCCACCTATGCCATACAGGTGAAAGGAAGGCCTTCTTATAGGCTTTGGCGATTCCTACACTTCTTTAGCTATTGGCTAGCTGAGATCCCAGGACTGTTGTAAGCAGGCAGCTGTGAAAAGCTGTAAGGTTAGCCAAATGGCCCACAGATGTCAATTCATCCCCCCCCCCATGCCTTGGCAACACTGGCGGCTGCCTGGAGATCTCAAGTGTGCTGACTTCCTTGTGGAGAATGAGTAATTCACTCACTCCGTGTTATTAATTAGAAGATTAGCAGCTGTCAGGGGTGGACTTGTCGGCCGCAGAGAGAGAGAAAGAGAGAGAGAGAGAGAGACTCTTTTAAGCAGGTCTGGAGCATGACTACGGAGTGTGCCAGCCAGCTCCCCTTCTGATCCTCAGGGTCTGCTTTCCCCATTAACGCTCAACTGGAGGGACAGGACGGGAATCCTGAGAACCTGAGATCCTTTCCAAGCTGAGAAGGGAACCCAACCAAAAATGTTCATCGCAGGCAGCTGTGCTAGGGAGACAGCAGCTGCTGGAGAGCAAAGCCCCAGGGACAGAGGCTAAAGGTCTCCTGCAAATGTGCAAAGAGCTGGCACAGGGCTGTACGGAAAAGAGAGGGAGCAGGGGGGAAACCCGGCTTAGACCTTTCCGGCAGCTCATGAAAGCTAAGAAGCTGGGTGTGAAAAGTGTACAAGGTGAGCTGGAGCAGTTAAGTCGATTGCTTCTTATCACCTCTTCTCTTTGAAACAGGCTTGTGGGGTCCTGTAGAGTAGGGGATTCATTCCACCCCTGGTTTCTCTGTTCCTTCATATGGTTTCATGCTCCTTTTCCTCAAGTGCAACGGGAAGATCATTTGCAGCTGGAATAGGGAGGTTGTGGGCCTCCAGCTGTTGTACTATGATGACTCCCCTCAACCCTGACTGCTAGGGATGATGGGAGCTGGAGCCAATCAGCATCCAGAGGGTCACATATTCCTCATCCCTACCTTACAGGTTCCTTCCCCCTTCAGAGGAAGAGCCCTGGAGATTTCATACCCTCCAGCATAGGAATGTCCTATATAATAATAATAATAATAATAATAATAATAATAATAATACCCCACCCATCTGACTGGGTTTGCCCCAGCCACTCAAGGCGGCTTTCAACATATATAAAAATATAATAAAACATGAAACATTAAAAAAAGCTTCTCTACAGACGGCTGCCTTCAGATGTCTTCTAAGATGTCTTCTAAACTGTTCCTGGACACTGTACTGTACTGTACTGTACTGTACTTTCCTTTATTCGACCGATAGTCAGAAAAACATTTCTCAATAAAAACATCAAAAAGATACACAAGTAAAAACAACACAAAACACAGCAGCATTATTAACATTATACAGGTAAACCCACATCGAGGCATTCGATTTTACGCTTCCGACACTTAAGCGCCAGGAAGAGGAATTTAGCCACTGATAAGGCTATTTTCCCAGAGGGCTTGTTCAGCAGATATGCAACCTGCCTTTCTCTTGACTGAAAACTAAGATGGGATAAATAGGGGGCTATGAGATATTGCCTTAGCTCAGCGTAAAAGGGGCAACTCAGTAGGATATGTTCCGTAGACTCCACCTCTCCTAAATCCTGGACACTGTTTATGCAAGTATCCAACAAATTTGATACATGATAATAATCATGTTTAGTTGGAAATAATACTACTGGTAACTCTGTTCAAAAGATGTTATTTCCCAGTAAGTGTGCATCTTAACCAGTGGTTTAAGCAATTAAAATTTCATAAGCTGAGGAAAACTCTGGTGGGTCTGCAAGTTAAAGCTACATTTCTTTATTCTTGAGGGCTATTTTGGTTCTGGTAGTTTAGTGCAATAATAATCATAATTATATTTATAATGTATTATTATTTATACCCCGCCCATCTGGTTGAATTTCCCCAGCTACTCTGGAATATGGAATGGACAAGGAAATATTGAAAATAAACTTTGTTTTTGTTTTAAATGTACATTAACTTATGCTTCCTTCATTATTTCAAAAGACATCCATGTTCAGGTTTTGATCATTTGCAAATTCATGCAAATTTAATTGGTTAAAATTTAATTTGGTTAAAAGAGAGATAATGAATCAACTGGAATATATTTCATTGGTTGACACCCAATATGTACACATGGCCTGATGGTGACCTATGTTACACACCATAATAGCCATAATGAGTAAAACCACATTTTGGAAATGTGTTATCAATCTACCATTCTTCCTTTTTGGATGGAGTCCAGATTATTAAGTATAGTGCAACACCTATACTGCTTAACACCAAATGAGCATAATCTGAACAGGTTAAAAATATGTGCGAGAGACATCCCCCCTCTCCAATTCAAAACATATGGGAAATTGCTTATTTAAAAATATATAAATATGTTTCACTAACTAGATATCTAACCTTTATAGCCCTTATTTCTCCATATCCTTTTTTCTGAATGCCCTAATTTGCACATTTCAAAAAACAAATATTAACTATAATGGGCTGTATTTTTAATTCAAGATCAGAACTGGACTTTATTTATACTTGGCTTATATCCACAAAGATTGAGTTAATTTTCAGTTAAACTGCAGGTGAAAGACCATGTGCCCTATTTAAATTATTCAGCACAAATACATTTAAATCTAGTATAATAGGTGAATTCATCGTTACCGTTGCTTTGCAGCTTAGGATTGGAAAATGACCTCTAATAATAATAATAATAATAAACCTCCTCATACGGTGCTTAGATTTCAGTTGCCAACTTGCCACTAAGGACCTGATTAGCTATAAATTTATGGGAAACTGCAATAACTGGTGTTTGCCTCCTGATAATGTTTTCTGACACATTTCAGGAGACTCAGCTGATCTGTGTTAGAGATCACTGTACAGAATCTGCAGTTTATACAGGCAATAAGTAGACAGAAGGTCCATTTGAGACCTTTAGCTATAGAGAAGCACATAAGGAAAACGGTTTCCATAGAAACGTGCCCCAAAGCTGTCGTTAGTATAGGAAAAATAGTTTTATGATTATTTCAATGAAGTCTCGTATTTTTGTTTTCAGTACTAGGTAAATAAAATAGGTACAAGGTCAGTGGAGTGTGGGGATGATGCTTGAAACATGGCATCGGGTGGTGGCTTACATTGCAGTCTTCCATCAAGCACTCCATTGGATGGTGGGCAAAGTTCCAAAATGGCAGCCAAGTGAGTCTCTGTCTGGTATCCTCTCTCCCCACCCAAAACAACATATGCCATCTTAAAAGCTACCAAATTCAATCAGGTGTAAACTTTCATAGGCAGGGGCCTACTTCATCATCCAATGAGATCTTGAATCAGTTTTTTTGATGCATTCTGGGAAAGAACTTCTAGAAACTGATCAAAACAACATGGGCGGTCAGGATCTATTCATCGTTACAGGTAGGTAGCCATGTTGGTCTGCCGTAGTCAAAACAAAATAAAAAAAAATCCCTCCAGTAGCACCTTAGAGACCAACTAAGTTTGTTATTGGTATGAGCTTTCGTGTGCATGCACACTTCTTCAGATACCATGCACATTTTTTCTTTTCCCCTATCAGCCAATGGCAAGGTCAGTGCAGAGCAAATAGTAAAGATATGTGGAATGAATTGTCTTTATGTAAACCTCTATAGGAATCATATATAATAATATTATAGGCATGTAGAATGGATTTCGATTTGTAAGCTTCTGGGATGTAAACTTATTTTAAATAAAAACAATTTTCTCCAAAAAAAAAGAAGAAGAAAAAAGATACCATGCACATGAAAACTCATACCAATAACAAACTTAGTTGGTTTCTAAGGTGCTACTGGAAGGAATTTTTTTATTTAGGATCTATTCAGTTCTCTAACAGCTCTGTATATTTTTAGCCCAACACATAGGAGTGGGAGCAGAGGAAGCTGCCAGTTGATTGGTTCATCTTGTTTAGTATTGCCTACACTAACTAGCAATGACCCTTGAGGATTTCAGACAGGAAGTCTGCCCTACCTGGAGATGCCAGAGGATGAGACCGGGACCTTCTGCATGCAGAGCTGATGCTTTAACATTGAACCATGTTCCTTGCATCTCTGTCCTATTATCTACCCAAGGAGCTCAGGGTGGCTAAATCACAACAGTCAAAAGGTGCAATATGGATCAGACCATCATTTAGATGAATGATTAAGCATTAGATGAGTAGAAAGTTGGCTGATTTTTAGCATCCATGTCTGAAGAGATATGAAAAGAGTATGCTTTGTGTATGATCACCCCCCCATGGATGTATAGTGGGGGGGGACACAGCATATACACTGATGTAAACAGTGTGTGGGAGGATCTTGTGGGCGTCTTACTTTCAGTCTGCCATCTTTATTCAAAATGGCGGCTGGCATACAATGGTCTGCGGAGAATGGCACCCCCTTGTGCCAAGTTTGGCGACGGTATCTCAAGAGGTGGCTACACCTATAGAGGAAAAAACGGATAAACAATTTTCCAAATATATCATAGATTATGAAGATTTCTATCCCAGCCTTTGAGTGTGCTCAAGGTGGCTTACAACAGTTAAAAATGACAACAGATGTATGTATGATAAAAGAAATACGCAAATACATTAAAACAAGCCGTATTTGCAACAGATAAAAGCAGCTTTTAAAAAAAGCATAAAGGAATTAATTCACTAAAAAAAAAATGTTTAAACCCTTGGCAGCAGTGAACAATGTGGTGGAGCACCACCACTCATGTGACCTCTGGTCCATCCTTTTGCTGCTGCTTAAAGGTAAAGGTAAAGGGACCCCTGACCATTAGGTCCAGTCGTGTCCGACTCTGGGGTTGCGGCGCTCATCTCGCTTTATTGGCTGAGAGCCGGCGTACAGCTTCCAGGTCATGTGGCCAGCATGACAAAGCCACTTCTGGCGAACCAGAGCAGCACACAGAAACGCCGTTTACCTTCCTGCCGGAGCGGTACCTATTTATCTACTTGCACTTTGACGTGCTTTCGAACTGCTAGGTTGGCAGGAGCAGGGACCGAGCAACGGGAGCTCACCCCGTCGCAGGGATTCGAACCGCCGACCTTCTGATCGGCAAGCCCTAGGCTCTGTGGTTTAACCCACAGCGCCACCTGGGTCCCTATTTGCTGCTGCTTACTGGGAGGTAAAGTAGGTGGGCAAGGCAATGGCAAGGTCAGTGCAGTGCAAATGCACCAGCAGAGCCAATCTAGTGCTCCCGCTGGTGTGTTTGCACCATACTGACCTCACCACCATGTCAACCCTCCCCCTCTATCTTCTGGTAAGCAGCAGTAACATGATGAACCCAGAGGTCAGGTGAGAAGCAATGTGCCATCCACTACTGCTCCTTAGTCCAATAGGTCCAGCAGTTGCTGGAACAAAAAACACATTTCCTTATTTATTTGGCGTAGATATATCCCACCCTTCACCCAAAGGTCACAGGGTGGGTTACTGCACGATAACAATATGCAACAAATGATTTCAAATATATAACTTAATCAAAGCTTGGGAACAACAGCGCTTCCTTGCCAAACAGCAGGTGCCTGCAAGAGAGGAGGGCTCCCCCCTGGCAGGGAACTCCGTAGCCTAACAAGCTGTGCTTGGTAATGATTTCAGGAATGTACTTCATTCCCAGTGAGTATTAACCCAAATGTGCAACTTGCCTTTGCCCCTAAATATACAGCAGAATGTGATTATGCTTCAGATACTAATATCGTTAGTGATGTCCAGAACTGGGAGAGTACAATTAAAACACACACACACACACACACACACACTGAAAATACATAAAACCTGAATGAGGTTCATATAATTTCCTCTCAGAAAGAAGTGCTTCCAGTGGGCTGCAAACACTAATTGATTAATTGGCATGTTTAATTAATAAATCAGCACTTTCAGATTTGGATTCAAAATGATAATTTAAGTGGTCCACTGTGGGTTTCAGTGCTGATGGCGCTATCATTTTTTTTTTTAAAAAAAATTAAGAGTCAGTATCTTTCATTCAGCCAATATATTTTGGAAGTTTATGAAGAATGCTGTTTTATTTGTCTTAAAGCAGGCATGTCCAACAGGTAGATCGTGATCTACTGGTAGATCACTGGACATCTGTGGTAGATCACTGGTAGATCACCAGCTCCCCACAAAGCTCAGCAACTTTGGCTCCCCTAAAAAAAGCTCTACATATTTGCCCTGAAGCCCCCAAAACATGGCTTTCCTTCCTAAAAAAAGCTCAACTTTGACCCGAACCCCCCAAAACATGGATGGCTTTCCTTCCTAAAAAAAAGCTCAACAACCTCGACCTGAACCCCTCAAAAGGGGGTAGATCACTGCCAGTTTTTAACTCTGTGAGTAGATCACAGTCTCTTGGAAGTTGGGCACCCCTGTCTTAAAGTAATAATTAATAACACTCTCTGATAGGTGACTATGACCAAAATGATGTCCTGATCATAAACACATCACCCTGATCCTGTATAGTTTTGTTGGAACAGAGCTCTGATGAACACACAAGGATCACCTATTCGGTTTATTGGGGACAGTAGCTTTCTGCATGCAAAGACATGCTATTGCCCCCCTCCATTGAACTGAATGGGAAAGTTTATCTGATCAGGATTTCTATGTATGTACTAGAGATGTAAAATCATGTAAATTTTGAAAGCATGTGAGAAAACCCATTTTCCCCCTTTTTCCCCTTGGAGAAAAATAGACATTTTGAAGGGGAATGGAAAAATACGCAATACTTATTTTATCACCACCGCCACTGATTTATTAACCACTTTCTAAACAACTGTCTCAAGACGATGTACAGGAAAGATAATTAAAAACAGTTAAAAACACACATTTGAATACAAAAAAAGTTTAAATACAATTAAAACTAAACTAAAAACATATAAAGCAGACGTTCATAATAAAAAGAGCTGTTTTTTCCAGCTGGATTTTTAGTGCCCTTTACAGATCAAGTCACTTTGTTACTTTGGGAACCTAAAATGTATTATGTATAACTTGGTTTGTGATAAAAAAATTATCACAAAATCATGCTGGGTATATTAAAAGCACAGTTTGCTCAGACAATCATTGCAAACTGAATTCATTTATTTATTTATTAAAATTGCTACAGAGCTACAAGCCGCTGAACTGTAAGGAATCTAGCATCTTTCTCGTTTTGCCGGTTTATGAGGAGCACACCCAAAACAATGAAAACAGGAGAAACCATCAACATTATAGTAAAACAAAGAGAATTATTATGTATTCTGAAAATTATTATGTCTCCCCCAGTCCTCCACAGTGTCAAGTCGCATTCATTTCCATAAAAAGAGCTGGAAAAAGAGAGGGTGGGAGAAGACTCAATGAAACACTACATGAAATTTAATCAGTCTTATTTTCTGAGCTATCACTATCACTTTCTGCTTCTTCTGCTTCTTTGTATTTGTCGTTATATTTATTATAATTTCTAAAAATTGAGCGTTTTGCCTGGATTGAAACAAACTTCTCTGCCCTTTCACATGTCACAATCTAAAATATTTCCATTTTTCAGAAAACAAAGAAACAAAAAAGGCTTTCGGAGGACATGCTTCCCCCATCCCAAATTCTTCTGGTTCCCCACCCACCCACAGGCCTTGACACCTCTAGAAGGCACACAATATACCAGAGAACACACAACATGGCATTTGATCAACAGGGCAATTCTGAGGAAGTAAATCCCACTGTGCTTAGGATCCAAAGACGATGTCTGGCTGTTCATAGTGTTCACACAAATGTTGCAAATAAAGTCTGTCTCATTTGCAGAGTATCTGCCAGTGCTGTGCGGTAGGTGGTCTGGAGTATGTCAGGTGCTGCAAACTGGGAATCCAAACTGGAGAATGACCAGAAGGCAGGACTGGAGAACGAGCCAGGAGTCAAGACCAAAGGCCAGAAACATAAGCCACGCTGGAACTCCAGTCAACCATGTTACCTCTCAGACAGGAAACCCTGAATTCCACAGAGCCTCCAAGCAAGAGGAGTCCATGTTGTATTTGTTATCACTTAACCATCCTTTGTGCATGCCTTTGTTCTCTCATCCTAACCTCTAGGGCCTAACAAGGTGTGAGATACACACACACACACACACACACACGCATATTAGTTTCCCCATATGCCCCAATAATAACCAAACTATAACAATAACAATTAATTCCCAAATTATACAATTATCAAAATGCAAATCAACTTCCAATTAATAGATTTTAGTTAAAGTGGCTCCCAGCATGGTGGTTTGGGTGCATTGCCAATCTTATATCACTGCGTTCCATAATCTTAATTAACGTCAGTTACATTTCAGTCACAATGATAATCCCTTAGTCAACAGCGGCATAATTATTGATTTCCATTCGTGATGTTACAATATATAGATTTATAAAGCTTCAGGTGAGGAACTCAAACTATTATCTTTATTCTGCCCTGCGTGTGAAAACTGTTATGTCCATGGAGATTCCTTCTGTCTATATATGGTGTTGACTCTTTCACTTCCCCAGTTCTTGTTTTCTCCCATCGTGGCTTGGGGCGGAACTGAATCTTGAAGTTTCTCAGAGGTCTTATCTCTCCGTCCCTTGTTTCAATGTCTCGGAACAGGTGACAGTCTGCTAGAGACCATTTTGGTGGAATCTACGCACAAATTAAAAATGCTGTGAAAATGCTTTTTTAAAAAACGTTTTGAAAAATACATTGAATTTTGCGTAGCTCACTTTCGCCATCCAGTGTCACATTTGTATTTTGCACTTTACAACACATCTAAAACATTTTATTTGCAGCTGTGTAGCTGAGACTTCTGTCTCACTAGTAAAACATATTGCAGATTGTTGCCCCTCAGCCTAGGAAAAGGTGGGAAATTTTCGAAGGCGCTGAAGATTTAATACTCCTTTCCAACTCCCAGAATCTCTGAGCGTTATTATCACAGCCTCCAAATTCCTTTCCTTCCAGCAAGAGATTTATGCCCCAATTAAACTTTTTCTTAGATTACATTCCGTCAGTAGCACACACAAATCTCAGTTTCTTTTTCCTTGTCTGCTGTTTTTAAATGGAGGTGAGGGTAATTACTCTTTCTTTCCAACATAGTCATACTTGAACCCCCCTTTCTTTATTTCAGATCACACACAGTTTTCATTTTTGCTTGTTAATATCAATATTACTCCAATGTCCCTTCCACACTTGTAAATATCTTTTTATCTTATATTCCGGAGAAGGTTGCCGAGCCATAAATATATAAACGAAGCTTAGAATAATAAACAAAGTGTGGGCTTCCTTCTCCCCAACTGACTCTCACGCTGAAGAAAATCTTATCTCAATTTGAACCTTTGATCCATGTAGTTGGTATATTCCACAGTATGTTGTTACAATCCTTTTCCATCACATGCCGGTACTTTAAAGCCAATTAAAGTTCCAATTGAACAGAGAACCTCTGCTTCTTAATGGCGGCGTAGGAGGGTTTTTGCCAGGTGAAGTGCTTTTGCACACAGCACCTCCCTGCCTCCCACGTTCCATGTTGGAGTGAGAGCCAGGTACTGAGACAAATTGCGAGTGAAGCCCATTCCTCCCCATCGTTGGGGAGAATTTGCAAGGATCATTTACCCTCTGTCATCCTTGTTTTTGTCCACTGACAATCCCCTGCTGTCATGGGGGCTGCCTCCATTAAGGCAGGCGGGACCAGAAACTCGGATCTAACAAGGACTCAGCTATACAGCTGTAAATAAAACGTTTTAAGTGTGTTTTAAGTGCAAAATACAATGTGACACTAGATGGCAATGGTGAGCCTTATAGAAAATTCATTGTGGTTTTTTAAAACACTTTTAAAAAAAGGATTTTCAGAACGGTTTTTATATTTGTGTAGATTCCACCCTGGTATGGATATAATAGGGGAGAACTAGGAGGGGCAGGATAAAAATATCACAAGTTTGTGTTTGTGTGAGCTTCAGGGCAAGACACCTACCTCAGTAAGAGTGTGGCATGCATTGATTTCTCCTGCTGTTATTTGACCCTTTCTGCTGGGCCCTTAAACACAGGAAGAGTAGCAGAGAGGGTAGTGTTATGTATTCAGTGGTCTGTGTTTGCCTGAGCTTGAGTCTGGACTAAGGATTCTGAGCTCCTGTGTTCTGATTTGATACAAGACATCCAATCTCAGAACATTTCAGGATTTGGGCCTCTGCCATTGGCCCTTAAACTCTGAGTTATGATTCGCAGCTTGGAAGTTTAGACAGCCAATCACATTGGGAGTGGGAGTGGCCCAGGCCTTCAGAAATGTATATAGTAAGCAGTTACTTTGCCCCTGTTGTCCAGTTCTGATAGTTCGATAAAGGTTCTTGCTGTTATCACTCTGTCTTGCCTCATGGGAACCCACCTACACTTCAGGTAGCTTAGAGACTGCTTTCCAAGTCTCCTTTCAATGGATCATTCATATATCACTAGTCCTCAAGAGGCTTCTGGACCTAGGACACTTCACTGGGCACATCTTGTGTTGAAAATGTAACTTCAGTGTTCTGAACGTTCCCAAGCACCCACTTGGGGCTTAATAAATGCCAGAACAATGGTACCAACTTCCATAACTGTGTTGTGGAAGTTTCGCTGTAGCGAAAAGAACAGAGAGCTTTGTGACCCCTTAAACTTGCATTTCTCTATCTTTGGCTATAGTGATTGTGAAGAGAGAAGTGAACTCTCTGATTTGAAGACTTGAAATGAACATGTGACTGACTCAGGAAGGGTGAATCCCAAGAAGGAATTATTCTTCCAATAGAGAACACAAATGGCCATGACAGCAAAGCCTTCGCGAAAATTAAAAATATTACAATCCAAAGTGCATCTGCATAGAACAACAGTGTGTTGGGAAAGCTGTGACTTTTGAACGGATATTTTAATGGATTAAATCTGCGGACAATTCACTGAGAAAAGAGCAGAATTCCACAAGTCAATTGTCCAATGACCATGCCACCCTCTCAATTCAACATAATCAGACAGAGCAGGCAAAGCAGAGGAAAGCTATAGGAAAAACTGGACTTTGCATATGAGAGAGATACATATGGTCAGCTCTGGAGTTTATACTCTTTTAATCTGAAGCAAATTCACGGATACTTGAATCAACCTATCCAAAGAGGAAAGAAGTTCCTGAAGGTTTTATTGCCTGCCATATTTCTGCAGCTCAGACTATAGCCTTTTGTTTGGTCTGAATAATTGTTTTCATGGGGCTGTCGTCTGTTTTGTTTACGTATTTAAAAAAAAAATTAAGGCAAGTGAAGCATTTATTGCCCACTTAATTCACAAAACGAAATGGCAATGTGAAAAAAGAACAATGGCGCTTTATGCGAATGCATATGGAAAGATAGTGACTATTTTTACAGCTTCTACAACTTACGTCCTAGTCAAAGTTAATATAGCCAGACTTTTTCCAGACAGCGACAGCAAAAGGGACTATACCTGTATATATAAAAAACCGGTTCAATTTAATAGGAGGAGAATGTACTGCCTTTGCATCTTGATCCTATTTGTTTGCAAGTGAATTCCATTTGGATCCATGGAACTTACTTCCAAGTAAGGGTTGATGCATGGATACATGTCCATCCCTTTGCAAACATGGTTGTGTGGAGCACCAAGTGAACACATGTCTCTTACACACAGTTACTAACTTTTATGTGGGAACGAGCCACCATGGATCAAGCCTCACAGATGCAACTCTCCCAGACTCACAGGCACTTTATGTACAATGATTTTTGACAGATCTAGACCATAGAGCCAGCGGTGAGCCGTCAACTGTTGAAAAATCAAGTGTTGCACATGTATATGCAAACACCCCAATTACACTTTGGCTCAAGGAAATTGTTTTTCTCTGTAACTCATTAGTGTAACTGAAACCCACTTCTGGTGTCCCATACTCCTCCATGAGACAAAGGTCATATATATACTTCCCCACTATTCCACCAACACTGAAAACCAAAATCACTAACAGCCTAATACTAAACATGTTTACTCCAAAAGAAATCTCCCTGAGATCAACGGGACTTGCTTTTTTTTTTTAAAATAAACATTGCAGCCTCAAAATGTTAATCAAATACAGACGTATGTACATGTTGCTACATATGAACTGGTGTAAAATTCTCCATTCTTTGTAAATAAATAAAAAATACAATTTAACCTTCAGTAGCGCTGTAACTACTGGTAAGCTCTCCAATTTGTTTCTAACACGTGTGTCTTTGTAACATGACAGTGAACATAATGCCGAAACGTTTTTGGTGACATGAAATGTCATCTTGGTGAAATTGCTGGCTCCAGCAAATGCTAATTGATGGGAATATTAAAAGGTTTTGTAGGATGCTACATAGTCTTGAAAACAGATGTTTGTTTGTTTGTTCATTTGCAGCCTCCCTTTTTCTTCAAGGAGCTCAAGGTGCATTGTTCTTCCCCTCCTCATTTATTCCACACAACAACCCTGTGAGGTAGGTTAGGCTGAGAGGCAGTGATTGGCCCAAGGTGAGTTTCATGGCTGAGCGGAGATTTAAACCTGGTCTCCCAGGTCTTAGTGTGGTGTGATGTTTCAAGTGTTGGACTGACTGTTAGAGATAGACAAATCTTAGCAGTGTACTCAAATAAAGGCTTTGATGGTCAGAATTGAGTTATTCCCTCCCCATTGCACTATATAAAAAACCACAACTTCAAACATCCCTGGCCATTGGCCACGATGGCTGGGACTGATGGGCATTGGAATGCAGGGAGCACAGATTAGCTACCTCTTATTTAAAAGCAGTAAAGAGTGGTGCAGTAGTCTTTAAAATAAGCATATGTTTGTAACATGGACTAAGTACCTCCCCTCCAATATTTCTCTCATGAAAATAGGGACGTCCTATTTAATAACGATGATGATGATGATGTTATTTATATCTTGCCCATCTGACTGGGTTGCCCCAGCCACTCTAGGCAGCTTCCAACATATAAAATCATAATAAAACATTAAACATTAAAAAAAAAAACACTTCCCTATAGAGGGCTGCCTTCAGATGTCTTCTGAAAGTTGTATACCGGTAGTTACTTATCTCTTGGCTCGGGGGTCGCATAACTCCATAACCTCCAATGAAAATAGGGACATCCTACCATCCCCTCCAACATTTCTCCAATGAAAATAGGGACACCCTAAGGAAAAGTGGGACATTTCAGGATCAAACCAGAAACTGGGACGGCTTCTGTAAATCCAAAACTGTCCTTGGAAAACAGGGACCCTTGGAGGGTCTGTAAGTAGCTGGCTTTTCAGAAATATATTCTAGGAATACTTGGCAGTATAAGCAAGTCTTAATTAGAGCTTTTAAAATTAAAACTAACGAGGCTAAAAATGGTTTCTAGGGTTTGGACAGAGCAAGTGACTGTTCACATTAAGCAGGTACAGCTTAAGTAGAATGTGCTCCATTTGGAAGCATTTAGTTAGATCTGTCTTATTTGAGCCACATCCTAACATTTCTCACCTGTTAATGCACACAGTCTGGGAATCTTCAAAAGAGTGAGGGTCTGCTATTTTACTTTATGAATCATGTATAGCAAAAAAATAAAATAAATCCCACACTTTATTCTGAGATGGCACATTGTCAACACTTGTAGTGTTTTTTGCTAGGAATCCACATGCCGTTTGTGAAACCACTGGAGGGTTTCCACCAAACGCTCGCCAGGGCCTCTCCTAATTGAACTTGCCCAAACTCACATGAGTTCAGATTTAATCCAATCAGCTCTACATCACATGTCTTTCAACATTTACAAAATATTTTTTTCTAATTGCGCCTGGTATGGAAGCAAATGAATCAAGGCTCGGTGGAAATGAAAGCCAGCCCAGATTGTGTACTGGCGTTTTAACTTGACATCTGCACCTAGTTAGGATGCTCAATTTCCCTAAACTCAAGTCGTAAAAAAATGGAAGTAATCTGTGGCCTGTTTGTCCATCATTACGGGGGCTGCAAACTTGCAAATCAAGCCTGGCTGGAATGACCAGCGTCCGGCAGCCCATGGACACAGAATGACGCATATGGGAAAGGATATTGAGCAGTGCCCTGGAAGAGAGTCAGGAAAAAAGTCCACAAAGATGTGTGTGCATAACCCAGAAGCAGGGTGTGTGTCTGAGAATGCGCAGAATGGAGCGCATTAACTGTGGGAAACATATGTGACTATTTAGACCCTCATTATGGCACCAGGCCTTTTAAATAAGAAAGATCTCATAATAACCTTTTTTTTTTTTTTGGTGAAAAATGTTTTTGCAAACAGTGCATGACAGCAAATCCAGCTATAACTAAGTTCCTGGGCTTATTCCCATGTACATGTCCAAAAGCGGGGGGGGGGACCCCACGTATTTTTAACCCAAGTGTTATAGCATCCCATGGTAGCAGACACAGTCTCACTTTCTCCTCCATACATTAAGCGTGAGCATGACCAAGGAAAGTGGGGGACGGACGACGACAGCCAAACAAGTCTAAATTGATTTACCATATAACTGCCATGTTACCTGCAAAAATCATAAAATGGCAGAAAGTTCCTTTTCAGAGGAAGTTCCTGGTGTGAACATTTGTAGAAGTGTTCTTTTGTGGTTGTCCTTGACTACCGGGGTCAGAAAACACCGCGCTACCATGTGCCATCTATAAACGCATCAACCAACATCATGTACAGTTGTGTTGCAGTTTCTAGAGTTCCAAGATCTGCAGGGGGAAATCCCAGCAGACATGCTGTAAATCTACCTCTTACTAAAGTGAGATTTCATTGCATCAATGTTGTATCATATATACACAATTTGGTGATGCTGAATGAACAGTTGGCCTTGAACTCCTCCTAGACCATTAGGTCACAACACAGGTCAGTGGAAAGGTAATTTTCCCTAGATTTGTAATAAGGTCTGGGAGCTGACCTCTGGCCTTAATGTCACAAGGTATTCATTATCTCCATATGAATGATATACACAGGCAAAGAAACATACATTTTTTATGGATCTGGATGAATGATCACTGATGGCTACCTTGCATTTGATGGTTTTATGACCCAGATAAGCTCTTATTAGTAGAACTCATCAATTTCTAAAACATAGCTCACTTTTTTCACATGGGGTAGTGCCTTTCATACTGTGTGTGTGTGTGTGTGTGAGAGAGAGAGAGAGAGAGAGAGAGAGAGAGAGAGAGAGAGAGAGAGAGAGAGAGAAATGCCAGTAAGCAAGGGTATGTGTCATTTCATAAGCGTTCAGCAAATAGGATATAGTAGCCCAGAACAATTTGCTTAGAATTAAATATATCATTAACACCTCTTTCAACAGTTGCAGGCTTGGGGTCAGGTTGCTGTTGAAACACATCAGAAGGGTCTGTAAGGGAAAATGTTGGCAGGCCTGCACTGGAAAAACCTAGCCCCTTTTGCTACCAGAGTTTTCTTTGAAAAGCTCACAAAATTCTGGAGCCCCTTATACTTCCAGCCTAAGGGGATCAGATGCAAAGGAGGGCAGAGATCCTACCATAGCTGTCAACCTTTCCCTTTTCTTGCAAGGAATCCTATTCTGAATAAGGGAATTTCCCGCAAAAGAAAGGGAAAAGTTGACAGCTATGGATCCTACACCAACAATAGTTCTGTAAAAAAAAAATTAAAAAAAATTGCAAGGCTAGCAATGCTTCTTAGCTTTTTGTTTGTTTGTTTTAAAGAAATCTCTAACTTTCCTAAAACTAAAGTTATAAAGCAAAATGTATAGGCAACCTTAAAGATTTCCTTGCTCTAGCTTGGCTGCTCCCACCTTTCAGTATTTTTAGCCAATGACTGAAGTCTGAGCTGTGCTTGACAAGTGGGTGTTTGTTCTGACACCAGATATACCCAGGGTCCTAAAGAGCTGCAATTTCCCTTTTCCCTTTAGTGCACCTAGCCCTCCCTCTGCTGCCCTGCTTCTGCCTCTTTTTCTAATCCTCAGAATGCATCTTTCCTGTGGGGGTTTGTTTGAGAGCAGCGGCAAAAACAAGAGAGAAGGTGCCTGTCTGATATGTAACGAGTTGATATGGAAGGAGTTCAAAAGGGCAGGTGCCCCCACACTAAAGGGCATACCCTCCAACATTTCTCAGATGCAAACAGAAACAGTCTATTCTACATCACAAAGCTTCTCCTGTGTTTGATCTCCCATACACATATATGTCATATACACATATGCGTCGGTCACCTTGAGCCAATTATAACCTCTCAGTCTAGACTACCTCACAGGTTGTTGTTAAAAAAAAAAAGGTGTGAGAGAAGGGATCATGTACACCTTCAACAGATAAATTAAATGGGAAAAAAATTTTTTAGCTGTAAGCTGCCTCGAGTCCCTGCTAGGAAAAAAGGCAGATAACAACAACAATAACCTCAACAGGAACTGTGAAAATGATCAGAAACATACCAGAAAGCAAATCCTATTGAACTCAGTGGGACTTAGTTCTGAGTATAAATGCTTAGGATTGCAGTGTAAGGCTGCCCAGTCTTTACCCAGTTACCTGGGACTAAGCTCCAATGAATACAGTGGTACTTACTTCTGAGTAGACATGTAAAGGCTTGCCCTGTAAGGGTCACTTTACAATAAAGGAATAAACACTCCACACACTTCCTTAAAAAATGGCAGGCTGCTGAAGCCTTGCAATTAAAGAACTTAAAGTGGATTGGTGAGATTTCCTCTCAAATTATAGGAAGTATGCCAACTTCATCATTTCCTTCATTTGGTGCAGGGATTTTATTTTCATTATAAACTAGGGTTACCATATTCCAAAAAGTGAAAATAAAAAGTGAACCTTTTTTTTGGGCAAAGTTGTTGAGCTTGAGACGTGGAGGTGAGGGAAAAGGAAAACTGGGACATTCATGGATCAGATCAGAAACTGGGATGGCTTCTGTAATTCCAGGACCGTCCCTGGAAAATCAGGACACTTGGAGAGTATGTAAAAGGCCCAGTTCCAACCTTGTGCAGGATGGACCTCTTGATGGGATGGTATCTGCAGTTTGCCATCTCCTGCAGAACACAATGATCAGTTCAGTATGTAGTGGGGTGACATGATATTTTAGGTATTGTGGTCTCAAGATGTACAGTGGTACCTTGGGTTACAGACGCTTCAGGTTACAGACGCTTCAGGTTACAGACGGCTGCAGAACTTAATAAAAAGTCATCGAGGTAATGGGTCACGCCCCTAAAACCTGTCTTGGTACGCAAGGCCCAGTCCAAAAATGTACTGAAGGCTTCAAAGGCTGCACAGGATACAGAGCAGCCCATAGGCATGGCTTTATCCACATAATAAGCTCCATCCAACTGGAACCCAAGCAACTTAAAATCATGTGGATGAACAGGAAGTAAGCGGAAGGCAGCTTCCACATCACACTTCGCCAAAAGTGCACCTTTCCTAAAGCTCCTGATCAACTTGACCGCTTGGTCAAAGGTGACATACTTAACAGAACACAGCTCAGGAGGGATAGCATCATTTACTGATGAACCCCGAGGGTAAAATAAATTATGAATTAAGCGAAATTCCCTGGGGGCCTTTTTGGGCACCACCAAAGGCGAAAGGTGCAAATCCGGGTAAGGAAATCGCTCAAATGGGCCAGCTATTCTACCCAAAGCCAATTCCTTCCTGATCTTTTGCCTTGCTACATCAGGCATCTCTCTTACTGATTTCTGATTTTCGACTTTCGAAGCCCTAAGCGGGAACGCCACTGGGATACAAAAACCTTCAGAAAATCCAAGCCACAAATATGAAGCAGCAACTTTGTAAGGGTACCTGTGAAACCACGCCCTCAAGGCAGGCAATTTAATGGCAGTATGAGCTAGGGTCTATAAGACTTAACATCGCGGGCTGCTTGAGGTGAGCTTCCCTTCTGCTCCTGCTGGTAACCTCTCCTCGCCCCTTGAAAGGGCCACTTAACGCAACAGGATGTGGCAGGGTGACTCCCAGAACATTTATCGCATACATGAGAATACCTACAACCCTGATGCTGGCAGGACCCCTTATTGTATTCCCAACAAATGAGGTGCCTCCCTGGCTTGGATTTTGGCAACTCACTGGACTTGCTCTCAAAATTTGGAGAGACATAAGTAGTCCACACATCCAGATCTTTACAATCCCATCTAGCAGAGGGGATCCTGGCGGCACGACATCGAAAACTCTCATCATAGCTTATAGTTGCCGCCTCACTGGCCAATGCAAAGGCCTTACGCACCAAAGATTGATAAATCCACAGGTGCAAACTTCTCTTGGGATAAGCTGCAGAAATATCCTCACCAAATACTTGAAAGGCATCAAGCCACTTCTCAAAGGTCCTCTCCACCTTAAAGGAGCTGGCCTTGCCCCTGCCCGATGGAACCTGCTTATCCTTGAAGGGCATTCATTAGGGGGAAAGAGTTTGAAAATATCCACATAGCGACTGTTTAATATCCTATTACACATCCTGGATGGCAAATGTGCACCTGGAATAATATCCCTAACAGCATTGGTTGAAACTTTAACATCTTTGACCGGTTCACCATCAATGCATTCACAAGAGGAAGGCCGTACCTGGCCCTGTGGGTATTGGCTCTACGCTGCCAGGCTCACCTGGGAAGGCCCGACACCCCTTCACCATGACCCCAATACAGACCCAGAACCACGTCTGAATCGTCATCAGAAGTCTGAGAAGACGTACCAGTAGAAGAGGAGGAATTGGTGTCTCTGCGCCTCTTGGCCCTGCGTTTGGAGCGATGACTCCTCTGCCGCTTGCCGTCAGATGAAGGGACTCTAGGCACTGGGAGATCCTTCTCTGAAGACTGGATGCTGAGCACCTCCTCGAAGGAGCCGAGCGAACCTGCATAGAACTAAAAACATGTGAGGCGCTTGGCTGGGAAGAAGATCTCCCCCCACCTGCTGTGCAAACTGGGGCCCCAGACTTCCAGGCCCTGGGGGTGCCGACTGCGATCGAGGCAGTCCAGACTGTAAGACCTGCTGTGTCAAGGCACCCATACTCCTAGGATGACCCCTGGGCTAGCTGGGACTGGAATCCTGGAAGGCTGAAATTGGGAAAGCAAGGCACCAGAAGGGTCATAAGCCTCGCTCCCTTCGCTCACATCTGAAGGACCATGAACCTCAAAAACAGTGGAAGACGTGGAAGGGCCGGTCCTGAGATACAGGCTGCCTCCCAAATTGCTGAGCCAAAGACTCAAGCGCCGTATTAAACCGTGACATGACCGCAGGGTCTGAACCAATATCAGCCATGATTGCACCCAAGCGATTCAGCATATGCTAAGGAACCACTGGGGCCTGCGGTGAACGCATGACTGAGACGGGCCGATAATCACCCTCTTAGCAGGGAGAGCAGGACTGGGATTCCTTTTAACAGGCATCACAATCCCTTCTTTATAAACAAGGGAGGGTAGTGAAAGGTACACACAATAGTAAAAGCCCCCTAGGCTCAAAATGGCACTCCCACCAAAACAAAATGGTGCTCCTGCCAAATTAGCTGGGCTAACACCTCCTCCCAATTGAAAAGAAGGGCAAAAAATAGCAACCGGGCTAACAAAAAAAGGGGGGGATTCCTGACCATAGGAAATTCCCCACCAGCCCACAAGCAGAAGGATAACAAAATTAACTAATTGCTCAGAGAGGGAACTCTCCGAGACCCAAGCGATCAGCTGAACAGAACAGCCCAGGTGACAAGACGCACACAACTCCACTAAATTCCAAGCCCCGATGCAGCCGCAGCCAGGACCGAAGGAAAGGTCGCTGCATGGAAACCCCAAGGGGAAATGAGCAGCCCACGGCAAGCTCCATGGATTGGGAGCGCTCAGGGCAAAGGCCCCGTGAGGCGAAAGCCCTGCTAAGATTAGAAGCCGCTACACAAAAGGAGCCCAATGGCAACATTAAGCAGGCAGCGGCAAGCTCCACAACAGGGAGCGCTCGGGGGCCGAAAGCCCCTTCAGGGGGAAGGAAGGGGAAGGAATAAAATTAACAAAGGAGGGGAAGAAAGCAAAACGGAAGGATTTGGGAGAAAAGAAGGGATAACGGAAAGAAATCACCAGGACGATCCATCGAAGGTAAATCTCTCTTGGCTGCACAGAGGACACGCTGCTAGCTTGTTCCGAATGGACACACTGAAAGAGGACGCTCTGGGACACGTGCATGGGTATATTTAGGTCCCTCGATACATTTTGACTCTGCCCCATTGGCCAGATTGCACCCAGCAATGAGGGACCCCCAAATCGGGTATTGTGGCTGACCAGTCTTACCCACCCACAACACACGGGATCGGTCTCCAGGTCTCACCGCAACATGTGCCCTCTTTGAGGAAGGACCCAATTTAACCTATAAAAGTGTAGCCTTTAGATTAAAAGGGGGTGGGGGGGTTAAAGCAGGCGTTTTCTAAAAGACATACCGGTAGCTTGAAAAAAAATAGTTTATTTCACATTTGGGCTGGGGACAAAACTATTTTATGAACATCTTTCTATGCAAAAAGCTCACTTTCTAATAGATTTTAACTGCAATATGTTAAAATAGGAGTAGACACAAGGCCTCTGATTCACACTAGTATTATTCATTGTTGAAATTACTGCACAGCAAAACAAGCTTTTTTAAACGAAGAAAGGAAAAGGGCTGAATTATTTATGCACCTCTCCGGTCCTGATTCGTCAGGTCTCTGCTAGAAATCATTCTTAGTCCATTTTCTATGGCTGCCACTCTGAAATGGCAGGAAGCGAAAGGAAAGATTCATATATGAATGTATCCCACTCAATATTTTATCACTTGATGACTTCTCACTTGATAACTTGACACTAAAACCTATTTCCAGCTACTTTGCACTTGAAAAAGCAGAGATTAAATAGTATGGGGCTGAAACTTTACAGACCCAAATGCCCCAATTAGTCTAGCAAGCAACCTCGGGCTGAAGTGCAGATCCAAAATTTTATAATTGTGGAGTGGAGTATAAATGTATGTTTACTTGGAAGCAAGTTTCACTGTGCTCTTTGGGGCTTACTCTCTAGTAAGGACTGCAGCTTTAAGCACTTTTAACCCTGGCCTATTATGGTTATTGCTTTGTTCCTCAAAATTTCAAACCTGCTGCTAGGGTGTCTAGCCTTCTTTATCATCAATTTTTGTTTTAATTATCCTTAGGTGTAAACAAACAAGATATAAATGCTCATTATCAGCAGAATGGGAACAATAATCTGGACAATAGACAATATATTATCTACATATATAATAAAAAAATTGCCACACTGAAATGGCCATCCATTAGAGGCCACATTTTGAAAATACATTAAGGAACAAATTATCTGGAAATGAGGGTGGGGGGGGGAGAGGATTAATTACCACTCTGCATCTCAGAGAGTGTTTTTCCATTAGCCACAATTAGTACACTGAGGCTAAATTAAAATTATGCCCCATTTTGCACTTATTGCAAAGAAGCATTAAAGAAAGAAAAGAACAAGAGCAAAGGGATGAAGAGGGAAAAAACAAACCCTAAGCAGAGTAATTAATATATTGGCATTTCTGAATCACCTCAGAGCTAATCAGTCATTGAGTCTTTTTAATTGTGTTTATTTAACTAATTCATGTTAGGTGAGAATCCCAGGACAATGTGTTGACTTTGCTGAAGCCACTGGGAGAAAACCTGGTAACAAAAGAGCTTCGGGTTTTACCCTGGCTGGAAATAAAAAATATTGGCGATCATTTCTCACTAGCAATATTGAGATACAACCTACAACAAAGTCAGTAGAAGACGCGTCTAGAGTCAAGGAATTTTGTCACTGACAACATAAAAAATGCAGTGGTACCTCGGATTACAAACACCTCAGGTTACAGACTCCACTAACCCAGAAGTAGTACCTCGGGTTAAGAACTTTACCTCAGGATGAGAACAGAAATCGCACGGCGGTGGCGCAGCGGGAGGCCCAATTAGCTAAAGTGGTACCTCAGGTTAAGAATGGTTTCAGGTTAAGAACGGACCTCCAGAACAAATTAAGTTTGAAACCAGAGGTACCACTGTAGTTCAGTCCACCTGGAGCAAAGGTTAAGGTTTAATTTTCAGCTAAGAGCCAATCTCCACTTGACTAGCATTGGATCTAGCCATACTCTGAATCCAGTTCACAAAAGGTTAATGTTCAATGCTCACAGCAGTGTACAGAGAAGGAAAGTATCTCCTACAACATGGGTGGGGATTGTTAAAGAGTGAGTCAGCAGAAAAACACACCGTTCAACTCTTTATTAGCAAAAAAACATGATCTTCACAGATCACAATGAGCACAGCAGCTCATCCCTGGTAGGTCTTGCCCCATGAATCAGTTGCTGAGACTGAAAGTCCCCACCTCCCCACAGCCCTCCTCTCCAGGGCTTTTTCTAAGCAATCATAGACTGTGCCTGCATGAAGCCTATTGCTGCTGTGCCCATTTCAGTCCTCTTCTGGATCTGGGAGACAGGGTGAGGGAGTTTGCCACAGCAAGAGTGGAAGACACCCATGACTCTTCATCAGCCTGACCCATCTCTGCCCCATGGCCTCCCTCCTCCCACTTTCCTGTTTCAGCTTCTGCCTCTGATTCTGCATTTCACCCTGCCACAGACTCTTCCAGCTCACTAAGCGCTGTTACCTCTTCAGCTTCCGACACCTCTTACCAGTCTTTTCCCTCTTGTCCCTGTGACCAGTCATCGTTGTCCCACCACCACTCCCTGGGCTCTGAGCCTTCTTCCTTTGGTGGTTCCCCAGCTGGTACCTCCCACCACTCCTCTGTATCCAGCCAGTCCATGGTAGGGATGTTATTGGACTCCAACTCTCATCAGTCCCAGCCACCATGGCCAATGGTCAAGGATGAAGGGAGGTGTAATCAGCAGCAACAGGAGAGCCACAGGTTCCCCACCCTTGTCTTACAGGTATAGCTGGTCTTAGTCTTGTAACCCCTTTATCAAATCTGCTTAACACACCTCTTAATTTCAAATCCACTAACTATTCCCCTCCTATTTTCGGCCAGGGAAAGGACAACCCTCTTTCACCTCTCACCAGCTCTTAGATACCATGACTATGGTAGCCTCTTGGATCAGTTCTGTGAGTTGGAAGTGGGAGGTATAGTGTTGCAGTGGTTTGGCTCCTTCCTAATTAACATAAATGTCTGAAAATTTCTGCACCCCATATTACATTACTCTTTTTAAAAAAGAAGTTTTGTTTCGTTCACATTCTCCATGGTGTTCTTGTATATTGTAAGGCACTTTGTGAAGGTTTCAGCCTTGGAAAGCAGGATGAAATATCTAGATAAAATAAATATTATACAAAACACCTGTGTGATCAAAGGTAGCATATGTTATTTCTCATTTGCAAGTCAACACAGCCATAGTAACAATCCTAATGCTTTTTGTGCCAGCATATAAATGTATTGGGTGTGTCATTCCAACAGCTACATCAAAGACAATGAATACCAGACTATAACATTGCACCAGTGTTGTAGGGAGCAGCATAGGTGCAAATATTTAAAGGTGGAATACTAAATAAAAAAATGCATTTCACCGTCTCCCATATTTATTGTGCAGACTTCTCCCTAGAGCAGAGTTTCTTACAAGTTTGACTTAGGGGCACACTCCACAGTCACAAACATGTTGCATGTATTTTGACTACAAGCTCCCAGAACAAGAGGCAAGCATTCTTCTTTCAACTTTGGAACAGAATAGTCCAATTAATATTGCCTCTGCATCCTGTCTTCTCCCCCCCCCCCAATCATTCAGGGATTTCTGGGCAACAGTTGTTCTTCAGGATCTCCCTCCCAGGTCATTTATAGTTTACACAACAAACAAGGATATTCACGGATCATCTGGGATGATGTCTCTGCCAAGATGTTTGTGGTGGGGGTGGCGCACAGTGTGGTGAATTCTTTCAAGATGGCGGCTTAATTTTTCAAGGCCGTTCTGTTTTGGAATCACTGTAACAAATAAAGAAAACAAAAAACAAAACCAGATTTTTCCATTCTAAGTTATGAAGAATGTGTGCGTGTGTGTGTGTGTGTGTGTGTGTGTGTGTACACACACACACACACATATACATATGAGATTAAAAATGGTGAGGCCCCTAGGGAGTGAATTTTTGATTTGAAGGTTAAGCCAATATTAGTGAAATAAAATAAAATAAAGTCAAGTGAATCAAATGGCCCAGAGCATCACTACCACAGTCAATTCCAAGGCTGTTTTGGTTACAAAATGAGCAACCGACTAATTGTGTAAATGCTGTTAATTAGCTGTGCAGAGCCCCTAACCGGGCTTTCCCCTGTAACTAATAAGAAATCAATTAGCTAATGAAGTGGCCATTAAATGCTATGCTAATCTTTGCTGGGGTATTTTTAATGTTTCTCCTTTTTCCCCTTTTCTTTATGATCCTTCCTAATTGCCACTGCCATACGGAGCTCACAGCTTTCAGCATGTCTAATGAAACATCATTATATCATAACTGGCATTCTTGGAAGAGTTAGTGGCAAATCTGCTTCCCAATTATTTTTAATTGCCAGACATACTCATAACTGGGCCTTTTACCAATCGGTTCAGAGCCATGCACTGTCATGTAATATACACAAAGATAGTGTTTGCCTTCCCGTGAATATAAAGGCTGGCTGTACTATTGGCCACAGCCAAGAATGTGTATTGCAAGCAACCCAAACAAGAAACAGAAGCAATTGCCTTTTCACTGCTTTTGATTGGAGGCTGCAGAGACTAGACACACTGCCTTCGCACCGTGGAAAGAGCCAGACAAATCTCAGCCTGCAAATGTCACTACATAGCACCAGCTATTCTAAACAGCAACCTTTTGCAAACGAGGGATGTTAACTTTTGCATATGGGTGCTGGCGGGTGAGGGGGGGTGGATCCGGCATCCTGGCAACACTGTGGGCTTCATTCTCAGAAAATGATCTGTCTCAAGCATCTCAGCTCCTTTACCTTATGCTGTTGTGTGTGGGTGTGTCTGTTTCTTCAGGTCTTTTATCTATTTTGTGTATGTCTTCCCTAAACTCAAGCAATTCTCCTTTAGACATCAGAGCCATTGACTCTAGCGGGGGCTTATTCCCAGATAAACGGGTGTAAGTTTGCAGCCCCAGGCTTAGGCAATGTTAGATTTGAACTGGGGAGAACTGGGTTCAAGTTTTCTTACTCAGTTCTTCTCACTTGATTCTAGTTTCCCCATGTGTAAAAGGGGGGAATAATCAAGATGAACCTCACATTTCTTTGCATGCTCAGAAGTGTAAAATGTTAGATACATCATATCTTTTTCCCTCTTATATCTGCATCAATTTTAAAGAGATGCATCATTTATGCATAATTGCATAGTTTTCCGTGATTACCCCTCTATAACTGAAGCTCAGTATGAATGAAGAAATAGAGGCAACATGGAACCCTGTGATTATGTAATGCTATAAAATGCACCCGTAGCTAATATCCGCCTTTCGACTGACTTATACTATCTGATAATGAAATCACATATAATCTAAATGAAGTACTGTAAATATACTTGTGCTGAAGTAGATCCAGTCATGGCAGGATTAAAGTTGGTGTGTCTCTCCTCCCCCCCCCCCCCCCGCACCCACCCGCCACCCGCAATGTCTCTTTCTATTCAGTAGAATAGTACACAGGACATCTGTGCACAACATACGTGTGTGTGTGTGTGTGTGTGTGTGTGCTCTTTTAAAGAATGTTTTCAAAAGAGCTTCTGTTTTGGACGAAATGCAAATTGAATTGGTTAATTCTGCACCCCTGTTTTCAGCAAATCTGCCACCAGCAGCTGCCACTGTTTCAGATGTCAGGAGGATGCAGATACGCTGTGACATTTTGTTCATTAAATAAACAAACCAGGTTCATGGTAACCACATTAGGTAGAAAGCCCCATCAATTCTCGTACATTTTGTTCACGCAATGGGACGTGACAATGGTTCCTTAGCTTCGTAAGCGCTGTATTGAAGAACAAAAGGGAGGGGGGGAGGAAACATACACTATGTGGCAACTGCGACAATGCTTAGCATACAATCCTGGAAGCTGATTTGGATTAATGAGACGTATAACTTTTTTGCCCAAGGCTACTTATAATAAATATGGCTACAAATGTGGCTACTAGGGGGAAGCAGCCATTGCCGTCCATCCCACAAATACCCAAGACTTTTATCTTGTTTATCTGGAGGGACTGAGGTTATGTCCAGTACTGTAGAATGAGAATTCACAGAGGAAGTATATTCATGCTTTAAAAAACAACAACAATAGCTTGCCATACAGTATTCATTAGCCTGCTAATGTTGTAACCAAGTTACAGGGTGAGACTTAAAAATCAGGAAAAAAAGATGTTTGCTTTTTTTCTACAGTCTAGAAAAATTGCATATACGAGTCGTCCAAAATTCCGTAGGCACAATCCACATTGTATTGAAGTTAATGACAAAGATCCTATTGACTTTGATGGAACTGGGTGGCACCCACAATCCCTAAATTATTATTACAGCATTAATGACCCCATGCAAAATATGTTCACTCAGAAGCATAGGACTTGTCCTGTGGGACTTACTGCCAAGTAAAAATGCTTAGAACTGTGATCTTTTGCTACAATGCTATGCATTACTATTCAGAAATCAGCCCCAAGGAATCCAGGGCGATTTCCATTCAAGTTCATACACACTGGAAGGGGTTCTTAAGATTGTGATTCTAAAAAAAAAACTTTAAGTGAAATCTGTAAAAGTTGTTCCAGCTGGTGAAGATTAAAAGGACAAAGTGCTTCACAACCTTTGTCCTGTCCAACCTTGATAGGACAACCTTGACTGCAGAGTGAGCTGTTGCTATATTCCCATTTTACAGACTAGTATTCCAAGGTCAGCCACCTGATGGCGGAAATGGATTTTGAACTCTTCCAGGTTCAGCGACAAGTTCACTCCTCCTTGGAAGCTGCTGTGTTGAGGAGCAATGCGTCTGGAAGATTGTCTTTGCTTTTTAATCAAACTCAACCCATTCAACCCATTTTTAACTTTTTACCAAATGCCACAGCTAAATGGATGTTTAGAAATCAAGTTATGGAGGGGTCATAGGTCAGTGGCAGAGCACATGTGATGACAAAGAAGGTCCAAAGTCCATCCCAATAGGACTAGGAATGTCCTCTGCTGAAAACCCTGGAGAACTGATGTTGGTCAGTGCTGACAACACTGAGCTAGATAGACCAATGGTCTGATTTGGTATAAGGCAACTTCCTGTGTTTCTGTGTAAATGCCAGATGGGACTACAAGGGAGACTTAATTCTATACTGATCATTTTTGGGGAGAGAGAGAGAGAGATGGCCCATTGTGAACAAACTATTGAACATCTTCTGCTCAGCTTGCCTCGGATACCTTGAAGGTTAAGCAGGAGCAATTTTCTAATCCATTGGCTGTGTACTGTTGGTTATATGAATGGTTACCTGAAGGCATGTCCAGAAGAGCTCTAAATTCAGAGGTCAGTGGCATTGTTTTTAGTTCTTCCAATCCCAGCCTCAGGCTTCTTGTGCATTTGAGTGGCATGGGCATTGTTGTTGTTTAGTCGTTTAGTCATGTCCAACTCTTCGTGACCCCATGGACCAGAGCATGCCAGGCACTCCTGTCTTCCACTGGCTCCCACAGTTTGGTCAAACTCATGTTAGTAGCTTCGAGAACACTGTCCAACCATCTCACCCTCTGTCGTCCCCTTCTCCTTGTGCCCTCAATCTTCCCAACACCAGGGTCTTTTCCAGGGAGTCTTCTCTTCTCATGAGGTGACCAAAGTATTGGAGCCTCAGCTTCAGGATCTGTCCTTCCAGTGAGCACTCAGGGCTGATTTCCTTCAGAATGGTTAGGTTTGGTCTTCTTGCAGTCCATGGGACTCTCAAGAGTCTCCCCCAGCACCATAATTCAAAAGCATGTCATAATCCTGGCATGGGCATAGCCAGGATTTTTGTTAGGGGGGTGGGCAGCCAAAGTTGTTGAGCTTTTGTTGACAGGGAGAGCTTTTCAGTAATATTTGTGGATCCCCTGTGCGCCCCGTGGCTACACCCATGGGTACAGGAGGTGGGGAGGAAAGGGGGAGGAAATGAAGCAATAAGCAACCTTTCGTGTGAACAACTCCAAATTCTTACCTAGTTTGGAGTGAGGCATCACTTATTTTTATTTTGGGATGGTCTTTTGTGCAAGCATGGTAGATCACAAAAGTATATGTGCACATGTAAACATATACCCATATATCTCAGCTTTCCTGGCTTGGAGGAACACACACACACACACACACACACACACACACACACACACACACGGCTGCTGTTTTGTGCAAATCTGGCAGACTGAGAAACTTGTTTTAAAAAAAAGAAAAGAAAAGAAATTAAAGGTGTGTGCTTACAGGTAAACAGATACCAGTGTCGAGTGGGAACAGCCTGGAGTATGCAGTTGGCGCAGCTAATGGCTCATCTGCTTACTATAGAACAGTGTTTCTCAACCTTTTCTGGGCAAAGGCACACTTGTTTCATGAAAAAAATCTCGCGGCACACCACCATTAGAAAATGTTAAAAAATCATAAGGAGATGCTGTGCCCTTTACAGGGTGCATTGTTTTGAGCACACATATGTACAGTAATAAACATTGCTTACCTGTTCCTCAATTTTAACGGTGCGCGATAAATATCCAACCGATAGCATTAAGGGCCTAATTTCCTTCTCTTGTGGAAGGAGAAGCCCCCACCTCCGTCGTCGACAGGAGGTGGCTTTGCAGGCGTCACTACCGACCCGCCTGCTGGGCTGGGAACCAGCCCGATGCGTCGGGGGGTTCCCACCCGCATCACCCTCAGGCCGACCAATCAGGTCGGTCTGGGGGCGTGTCCAGCCCCCATTTAAGGGGGAAGCGGGCGGGAAATCCTTCCCTTTTTCGCCCGCTTCCCAGCTGTTAGGTTTAGCTTTAGGTCCGTGTTTTTTCCTTTAGTTTTCTTTTAGTTTTCTGCTGCCTAGTGAGGTTTTTCTTCAGCTTCTCTCCCCTTAGTTCCACTCTAGCTTCCTGATTTCCCGCAGCCTTTCGGATCGCCAGTGGAGGCTTTGGCAAGCTCATCCCGCTCCCCAGCTGATCAGCGCGCGGCGCGTCTCCAGCTTCGCCGGCTGCGCAGCGTCCCGCTCCCCAGCTGACTAGGGACCCGGGGAATCACCCTCACAGGGACTGTCCAGCGGCAACAGATCTCCTCTCCTCTCATCCCCGTACTGGGCTGCCTTTTTCAACAGCTGACCCACGCTGCGCTCCTGCAGCTGAGGCCAGTGTCCTGCCTTTCTGCCCAGAGAGCCGCTAACCAGGCTGCTGCAGCGCCCGCTCCACAGCTGATCAGCGGAGCTGCGTGCGCGCCGGGGATTCCCTGTGCCGGGAAACTTCTCGTCGGCCAGCTCCTCCTTTTAGGGTGGTGGCCATTTTGGCCGGGTGGCAGCCGGAGCCCGGCACAGCAGGCAACGTCTCGCGGCACACTAGTGTGCCGCGGCACACCGGTTGAGAAACACTGCTATAGAAATCCTGAGTCAACAAAATTCACCTCTTCCAGGTTCCACTTGGGAATAGGCGAGGTTGCTCTCTTGGGGATTTTTTTCCACGGACATGCACATTTATAACTGGTTGACTGTAGCATCAACTGAAGACTTGCATGGGTCACATGCAAGTGAATGATCACTGACCAAAAAAAATCATATTGTTTGGCATCAAACACAACGGAGACAGTTTGAACATTCAAGTGAGAGTAGCTTGTTTGAATAAGCCCTGCTTCCTGCATTCACATCCAGGTGGTGCTACCATACCATGGCAGTGGAGCTGCAGAAGCTCCTGTCCACCACACTGATAGTCTCCAGTGAGAACCAAACCCTTGGTATGACAGAGTCCATGACCTCACAGAGGTATGGCTTGTTCTCCAAGGACCTTCTGGTGGTTTCCTCACTGCAAGAAGTGAAGTTTCAGGGAACCAGGCAGAGGGCCTTCTCAGTAGTGGTGAGATCCGCCCTGTGGCTTGCCCTCAGATGTCCTGTGGAACACCATCAGATATTAAGGAAATAAACAACTATCTGAAGACAGCCCTATATAGGGAAGTCATTAATGTTTGATATTTAATTGTGTTTTTGATGTTTTGTTGGGAGCCAACATTATTATTAGTGAACTACCCTGAGTGAAAATCCATTTTTAAGAAGAAAAGAAGTCAAACAATCAATGATTAAATATGAGGGTTCTTGCTAGAGAGTAGGATCACAAACTGTAAAACACACCTATTGGATGAAAAAAATAAGGTATGTGTTCATATTATTTTAGACCAGGGTATAAAAATACAGCCAACAGAGGTCTTAGAAAGAATACACAGAATCATAGGCATTACCACAGAACACTAGTTCTTGGAATAATGGATAGCTTTCTTTTTCTTTAGCTGCATCCAGCCAGCTAATTGGGATTAAATATTGCTGAACAGCTCAGTCTAAAAGAGTCTAATATGTAACCTTGGGCTGCTGAGAGAAATGAGTTCTGATCCCCTATAAATACCATGGAATAGGATTATATCTTGCCATAATCTTATAGCACCGTGTTATAATTTATGGAGCAGAAAATAAAACCTCCAGGGAGTGCCCTAAATCCACACCACCTGTCCTTTTGCTAATATTCCAGTGAGGTTTTAAATGATCAGACGCAGAATAAACCCCTGACACCACCTGCAGGGTGTTTCAAATGGATCCGTGTGCAGGTGCCAAGGAGCCAAAACTATTAGAGCTGTCAATCAATTAAAGGATATTTAGTGGATTAATCATCTTCTTGTTGCTAAATGAATCAATTGCCTAATAAATATAAATACATTTGCATGTCGCCTAGACCTCAATGTAGGTGTCCTTTTCGGAGATTGTGGGGAATGTGTGATTACCCTCAAACAAACAAACAAACCAAAAGCTTATACAGATTTTTAGAAAGGGAAACTGCAGTTTCGTTTTCATTTGCTATTGCCTCAGCCCAGCAGAACAGCCTCAAAACGCAGACGTGGGCTGCTCTTAATGCTCAGATGCCCAAGTTAAGAAATGCCTCCATCAACTTATGCTTTAGGGAGGAAATCTATTGATTTAAACCAATAAAGAATGAAGCTGCTTGCGCCACTCTGCCTCTTACACAGTGGAACAGTATTCCATTCTTATAATGCAACACCACCAGAATTTTGTAAACACTAGAGAGAAAATGCAATACAGGTAAGCCTGCCAATTCCTCCCAGCATGTAAGGTAACCAGGATCATGAAAGACACCTTTTTGCCGATGTTCTCTTTCATTGAAGATTAAGCCCCCATTTGTTTTCAGGCATTTGATGTATCATTCCTAATGATCCTCTAGACTCAGAACCAAAGTTGTCTTCCTGACAGCAAGTGCCAAGAGTGATTACACACACCACGCCAGAGATCCTCACCTCGATCCAGCTTTTTCCTGGAATCCAATCATTGTCAAGATAGACAGGGGGCTAGGCTGCCAACAGCCAAGGGCGTCACAGCCAAACCATCCTTTCACTTAAGATAACTACAGAGGCAGTCATAAATAAGGAACATCCATTTCCCAGTAACAAAAACTGACAAACAAAGATGGCATGTTTACATAATTAGATTTTATTTTTCCCCTGCTCATCTTTGTTCTGTGATGACTTTATAGTGCATAATCTAAATAACATGGGATTGTCTGTTAATCAATGTGTAAGATAGAGCACACACACACACACACACACACACACACACACACGTGTGTGTGTGTGTGTTTATGAGAGAGCTCATAATATACTAGCAATATACCTTTCAAAATATATTGCTTTAGCTGCTCCCAAATTTTGGATTCCCTCTGTGACTACTTCTGTTGTATAAACAATTCATTAAAAGTTAATTAAAAGGTGAAGTTCAAAATGCCGTTTCCTTTAGCTAATCCTCCTAAGACAGCTCAGTATGGCAGAAACATACCTATTGGGCTGTTATTAGAAAACAAAAGGGCAAATTGTCTAATTAAGAGGTTGGTGTTTACAACAGAGAGGTTTTCTGGCTGGCAAGGCAGAATTCAAATTAATTTCTCTCCAGTTTAGTTTCCCTCTGCCTCAATTGCTCATAAGGAAAATCGGAACATTCCCCAATGAGACATTGTCAAATGCCAGAAATCTCTTGTTACCTTAATAATCTGCAGGCTTACACCTTCTTAAGCACCCGTTCGTGAACTATCCTAGTCATTCAAGAGGTCTTTATTTGTTCCCATATTCAGAGTGGCTTTAACATGGGAAACAACACTGGCATCAGCCAGGCATGAAAGCTTGATATTTGAGTTTTAATATGCAATTGAATATTCTCATTCTGTGGCTTTGGTCAAGTAATTATCCATACCCTCCAACATTTCTCCAATGAAAGTAGGGATGTCTTATATAACAACAACAATTTTATTATTTATACCCTGCCCATCTGACTGGGTTGCCCCAGCCACTCTAGGTGACTTTCAACATATATAAAAACATTGCTTCAACACTGGTGATCTTTGCTTCTGCCAGTACACAGATATTAGTTCACCTGTCTTCCCAAGTGATGTGTAAAATTTTTCGGAGACACCGTTGATGGAATCTTTCGAGGAGTTGGAGATGGCGTTTATAAGTGGTCCATGTTTCACAAGCATACATCAACTTTGTTGGACTGGTCATGTTGTGTGGATGCCTGATGATCGTCTTCCAAAGCAACTACTCTATTCCAAACATTAAAATGGAAAGCGTAATGCTGGTGGTCAACAAAAGAGGTTTAAAGACTGTCTCAAGGCAAATCTAAAAAAATGTAGTATAAACACTGAGAACTGGGAAACACTGGCCTGTGAGCGCTCCAGTTGGAGAACAGCCTTTACCAAAGGTGTCATGGGCTTTAAAGACACTCGAACTCAGGAAGCAAGGGAGAAATGTGCTAAGATGAAGGCACGCTTGGCAAATCCACACTGTGATCAACTCCCGCCCGGAAACCAATGTCCCCACTGTGGAAGGACGTGCGGATCCAGAATTGGCCTCCACAGTCATTTACGGACTCATTGTTAAAACCGTGTTTATGGAAGACAATCTTATTCGGCTACGAGTGATCGCCAAAGAAGAAAGAAGAAGAATATAAAAACATAATAAAACATTAACCATTAAAAAACTTCCCTATATAGGGCTGCCTTCAGATGTCTTCTAAAGGCTTTATAGTTACTTATCTCCTTGGCTTGGGGGTTGTATAATTCCATACCCTCCAATGAAAATAGGGACGTCCTACCATACCCTCCAACATTTCTCCAATGAAAATAGGGATGTCCTAAGTAAAAGAGGGACATTCCAGGATCAAATCAGAAACCAGGACAGCTTCTGTAAATCTCGGACTGTTCCTAGATAATAGAGAAACTTTGAGGATCTGAATTATCTTTCAGCTACAGGATAAGGAGAAATCAAGTAATGATAATAAAACACAGTGCAGAATAAAGGTGAAAGTTGCATTATTGCTTCACCTAATCTCTGTCATGTGGCCCCTGGAAGGTTTTGTAGATGCAATTGTGCCCTTTGGTCTGAATAAGGTTCCTCACCCCTGCCCTAAAGCAAAAAATGTTGTGAAAAGATTTCAATTCATGCATGTAGACCATATAAAAAGGACAGGTAGACAAAAATGACAGGTCATGATTTCATATTGTTATTATAAGCAATTTGGGGTGCAATAAGAAACCATGTGTTTGTCTTTGAATAGGAGAACAGGCCTATGAGAAGATCTGTGTGGTTTTCACCAAATTTGCTGTGCCAGGAGACAAACCTAAAAAAGTTTATTTGGAAGTAAACTTCATTAAGTGGGGCTTAGTTTTTGTTCATATGTCCAGCCTTTGCCTGTAGTTGTATCGTCAATAGAAATGGCAAGCTGACCCCGTTGTTTTCTTAATGTTTCTCTTTTTATATTTCAATTCCTCTTGCTTTGCGGCATCTAGAACTACAAGCCAGTTGTAACCACACCCCAAAACCCAACTCCTGTTTCAGCCCAAGGTCATGGAGGCACAAAAATTCCTCTTCCATAGTTTAAATGTTGGTCGTACATTGGGATGAACTGGAAATTGTGTGGTTGGAAAATATGTGCTTGCGCCATAAATATGCGCAGACTGACCCCGCTGTACCAGGTATGAAGGCTGAGAGAGAGAGAGAAAGAGACAATCTGTCTACAGATCTGGCCTGACAAAACAACTCAAATCCCCTTTCAAATGTTTGGAACACCCTGAATTTATGGTTTGTTCCTATGGCTAATAATAAAATATAACAAAGAGCCAAAATAGTTTTCTGGGCATGCTGATGTTGAATGGTTGTGTTGTGTTTGTGGGCTACACTGCTCTGTTTGCTTTCCAACTCATTGCTATGTTGTTTTACTCGCGAATAGCCTCCATCACTTGTCAGAATATTGGTGCCACAAATCATCAGGATAATGAGTGGCATTCTTAAATGTCTTTGCACTTATTCATTTTCTCAGTGCACGGTTCTACGCAATTCATTTAGTTTACATTTGCCAAAGAGAGAGAAAAATTAAGCCTACAGCTATAGATACAACTTGTAGTCGAGAAAACATGTAATGCATATAGTAAATAAATCTCTGCCCACAGAAAACTGATGTGTTGAGGAGAAGGCTAATCTAGCGCCCTTCTTTCTGAAATGGCTTTTTTTATGTGCAGGGAATTGTTTTATATAGAGAAGCACTACAGAGGCAAGTTCAAAGCACTTGTATTAACATACAAAGCCCTAAAAACAGCTTAGGATCTTGATACCCCCAAAAACATATTCTAACCTTAAAGACCTGCTCATACTTTAAGGCAGGGGTTGCCAAGCTTTCTAGACCGGTGGGTACATTTCAGATTTTGAGAGAGTGTTGGAGGCACCAGTCATAAAAGACTCTCATGGGAAACATGGAATGACACAACATGGTTGTCATGGAAGGGTGACATAAAACAAAATGAGAGAGAGAGAGTACATTCATGGTGACGTTTCCCCCATAATTGTATTTCCATACTATAAAAGGCTTATCCTGTAGCATAGGTGCCAATCATAGGGGGCCCGGGGGGCTCGGCACCCACAGCACAGGCTCCAATGCAACTTCCGGTTTCAGAGGCCTGACACAACCTCTGAGGCGATGTCAGAGGCCCTGAGACTTCTGGTACAAATTTCATCCTGCCATACATTTGTTGGGTGTAAGAACTCTGTTCTTCCCCACTGCCAATCCCATACCAAAACCTAGGCTGACCATGTGGTTTTAAAAAATAAGCCAGGCTGGCTTCCTGATGAAGTAATCGCCTGGAGAGATGAACCATTAGAAAGAGCACAAAGGAATGGGCAACCCCAAACTCGGCCCTCCAGATATTTTGGGACTACAACTCCCATCATCCCTAGCTAACAGGACAAGTGACCAGGGATGATGTGAATTGTAGTCCCAAAACATCTGGAGGGCTGAGTTTGGGGGTGCCTGCTCTAGGCCCAAAGGAAAATGGGGAAAAGCCCCTCCCTGATGTGAGAGCTAGGACTCAGCTATAGAGCTGCAAATCAAGACAAACAAACCAGTGGGTGGCAGTCTTGAGACAGGATACAAAAAAAGCCACACAACGGCCACTGTAGGATAAACGATGATCAACTCAAATAATTTTCTTTATTAATAACACAACCGCCGGACAGTGTTCCGGTAAATCACTGTTTCAGATGCTTCTTCAGCTAACAAAGCTGGTTAAATAATATACTTCATTCGGAGCAGAGGTCATGTACCATGTAACCCCTGCACATGACCTCTGCTCCGAATGAAGTATATTATTTAACCAGCTTTGTTAGCTGAAGAAGCATCCGAAACAGTGATTTACCGGAACACTGTCCGGCGGTTGTGTTATTAATAAAGAAAATTATTTGAGTTGATCATCGTTTATCCTACAGTGGCCGTTGTGTGGCTTTTTTTGTATAGAGCTGCAAATAACATGTTTTAAGTGTGTTTTAAGTGCAATATACAATATGACACTAGATGGAGATGGTGAGCCTTATGGGGAATTCAATGTATTTTTAAAAAACGCTTTTAAAAAGAAGCATTTTCAGAACGGTTTTTATATGTGTATAGATTCAGCCATAGTTAGCAGAGATCAAAGGCCAGAGTTTCAGGAGGGAGGGGCAGAATTGCAGTGTGCAATAAGGTAGGCCAAAGATAAAATATTTGTGTCTTTTTGCAAGCAGTTTGGCAAGAAGGAAATGGGATGTAAACAGTGCCGGATTTATGTATAGGCTAAGTAGGCTGAAACCTAGCGTCTCTAAATTTAGGGGGCCTCGCCAGCCTGCCCGTTCCCCAGTGCTGCAGTCTCCCCTCTCCCAAAATTGCAAACCCAAGACTTCTTGCAAGGGCAGGGCAACTCAGACCCAGCAACTATGAGACTCAGGGCTAGCCAGTGAGGCCCAATTTGAAGAAGTGGGGCCCAACTTTAGGGTTTTTTTGTAGGGCCCCTACAAAGTCTGCAAAATCTTATAGATATAAATAAAATCCATCTAGATTGCCCTGGTGCGGGGCCCCCTTAGGAGTGACCCACGGGGCCTGATTTGGCCAAATTGCTCCAATTGCCTTAAAGTCAGCCCTGATGAGACTGTGCAGGAGTTGGGCTGATAAGCCCTGCACCTTCTAGGTCCCTGGTGTAACTATTCAGTTGGAAATTGGAAATCAGTTTTGTCACCTCCCCCCCCCCAAAAAAACAAACAAACCCTGGGACGATGAGCCCAGCCACCTTTTATTCACAGTCACATAAGCACTACACTACAGCATGGCCATAAAACAGTACGTTCAACCGCTGAAATACACACCCAATATGTAGCAATGGAGATTTATGTTACCGCTTTATGAATGAACACTGTGTTTTATTAATGGACTCTGTATTTTTTGAATTACCTAAGAGCCACCAATAGGGAGCTCTAGAATCTGACAGCTAACCAATTGGGTACTACCAAACAGCGACCCCTATTGCTGAAAGCAGGTAACCAGCAGGAAATGCTTCAGCTCAGCCTTTGCACTGTTGACCGAACACCCCCTGCTGTGCAGATAATGGAGAAAGCTCGTAAATTGTATCCCTTCTGGCATCCTGGCCAACTCTATTATGCTGGTGTAAACCCTGGTGCACCAGGAGCCCAGAATAGCAGCAAATAAAATCCGCTCATACGTCAGCGACTGATAAGACTTGTCAACCAGTTCTTCTAAAGTCTTCCTAAATTATAAAGCTCCAAAATACAGGCCAAAAGAGAGAAGGTTTTATTTTACTTACCCCTCTGGGAATATTTGGAAGAAAATTAATCTCTCTCCGTCTGCCTGCTTTAAAATGTCTTCTACCTTATATAAGCATGTTAAAAATAAAATGCACATCTTGCCAGTGGTTCCTTTACCCACTTCCAGCTCTTTTAAAACTTTTATTTGTTATTTTAACAAGTGACAGGGTATCTTCTCCTTCAGTGCATAGGGCTTTACATGCGAAACTCCCTGTGCATTGAGGTGATAATATCCTCCTTAATTAGAAGCTGTTTAATGCTCTTGATTTAGCTTTTTAAATAGAAGAGTTACAAGCAGTCTGGCTGTGAGCAAAGCAGTATTAAAATCCCAGGCCAGGATAATGGTAAGTAGCTTTTTATTTGCTAAACTGACTGCAGCGTTCCTTTTCTAGAACGAGTTTGCTTTATACTCCAACAATCAGCCCATCAGTAAGGCCTCAGTCTAGGGTGGGTAGGGAGGCAGGCAGTTGTTGAGAACTGCTTGGTTATTTTGCAAGCTTTTGACAGATAGGAGGGAAAAAAATAAAATATGTAAGGGTCGTCAATTCCATTCTTGTAATAAAGTTCAGCAACTATTCTATGGACCAGCATAACTTCAATGAGCCTCAGAAGGCCATCTGCCAAAGAAATTAAATGCACATCTGAGTTGTTCACAAATCTACCTGGCTTTCCACCATAAGGTGAATTTTAAAAAAATAATGATTGGAAATCTACCCCCCCTTCTTTCTTTTTTTATAGATTCACCCACAGGCATTTCGAGCAAAGCAAATAAATCAGCTGGCTAGTTTATATGTAAGAGAAACTGAAGGAAATTCTCTCCCTGTTTCCATGGTTATCATGAAGTATCAGCCTCGTGAATTACCCAAGTCAGTGAACTATAGATTAAAAGGCGCTTAACCACTCTCTGCCTTGCTTTCTCTGCTTAAAATATTGTTTCATGCTCTCGTTTTCCCTAAGCAGTAGGAAGTTTCAGGGCAGCATTCAGAAACAGTTCCCTTTGGAGGAATGGGAGTGCTAGGGAGCTGCATGGTGTTCTGTATAATGTTTGTTGATTTTCAAAGACGGGGGCTGAGCAGACAGTGAGAAAGCAGGCACGGGCAGGCAAGGCATCCCCAACACATTTGAAGCTTCAAGGTTTCTTTTGCCAGACAGTTGTGAAAACCTAGAAGTGTTTTTGTTTTTTAAAAAAACCCAGCGCATATTTAAAGAAAGAAAAGGAAAAACCTAGAACAAAGTCCATACTGATCTTTTCCAGTGGTGGTGTAGTGAAGCAGGAACTGTGTTTGGGAGCGGGAGTCCAATGCTGGAACTTTTTTAAGGAGAGATAAAGTCATCTTCTAGAGCAGTGATGGCTAACCTTGACACTCCAGATGTTTTGGGACTACAACTCCCATCATCCCTGACCACTGGTCCTGTTAGCTAGGGATGATGGGAGTTGTAGTTCCAAAACATCTGGAGTGTCAAGGTTAGCCATCACTGTTCTAGAGTGCAAGTCAAGTTCCAAGTCCTTGCTTTGGCAGGTGAATGAGTGATAAGGAGCCTTTCATGCTTTGCTGCTGTTTGTGACAAATTTGGTGAGAATGAGGAAATTGTTTAAGGAGAGGTTAGTTATCGCTCCCCTTTTCTTTGATGGGGTTTCTGCTTTGTGCCTGTAATTTGAATGGCAATATTTCCTTGCAAGATTGTTCTCCTTTGCAATTAAAAATTAAAGGTTGCATTTCAGCTGGCTGAAGAACTTTTGTGAAAGCTCAGTGTGTGTTTACAGGCTGAACTTACATTGTCAGAAATAAGCACCAGTGAATTACATGGAGTTTATTCCCAGGAAATGATGCATAAAATTAGGGTTGCCATATTTCAAGAAGTGAAAATATGGACACCAAAATTTTGCCAAAAAATCAACACAGGTTATGGGCTGCCATACGCCCCAGGTTTTCCCGGACATTTGAACCGGTTTCCAAAAATTTTGCCTGGACGCAATTTTCAATGGATGAATCCCAGCTCTGTTCGGGAAATTCTGGATGTATGGCAGTCCTAATAGAATTGCAATCAATGCATAGAATTGTAGTCATTACATATAAGTCATCAGGGTTAATTCCAACATGACAACTACCATAACACCCTTTGCCAGTTCACAACTCTATAAAAGTTAACTAATTGAGCATTATGCTATTTACTGTTGCGCTTTGGAAGGATATCTATATAGATATATCTTTATAGATATATTATGCACATTTTACAAAAGCATTCCCCTAACAGGATCCAATTTTGTCTGTTCATTTCACTAGTATACTCCATTTTATGCACATTTTATCCTAGTATATGCATTTTTGCACACATTACTTAACTGGAGAACTGCCTTGCAAAATTCTGAGAATAATGCATTTTGAAGGATGGCTGTGTTTCAGTTTATGTATTGTTTGCGAAAATGCAAATTAGGTAGGTTTGAACTGAATCAAATTTGCCACCTACCCCCTATTTTTAATGTTTCTGCACCATATCTAGCATTCTTGCTGCTGTGGGAGCGGAGACATGCTGCTAATACGCTAACAGGTTTATGAGCAAAATTAATTTTTCAAGGGTTTCGCCTTGCTGGCATTCCCAGTGTTGGACTAAGCACCTTGTTCTCCCTCCAGTTCTTTCAGGGCGTGCTTCTTTAATAACCAAGCTCTCAGTAAACTTGCTATCCATCACAGCAACCCTTAGAATTTGGCAGCTACAAGATGGATAGTATTCCGCTGTTGAATGGGAACGCTGGCAATCTTTGCCATGGGTATTAATAAAAATCAAGATTATGAAACTGCAAGAACTCACGCGCACATGTGTACTTAAATGGGTTTGCATGCTGGTGAAGCCTTAGCTCTGACAATCTGGATGTTGTATATTCATGAAATCTATACGGCACACCTGAGTACATAGGGCATCACAGATGTCTGGGGGAAGCAATGCCTTGAAAACAGTGTACCGTACTTTAGAAAATGCAGCACTTCCCTGTCTTCTTGAAAGAAACTTTCCTCCTCCTTCTCGCTGCCGCCCCACCCTGTTATTCTTTCCCCCTCTTGCCAGTTAAAATGAACTGTCAGAGCCTAGATAAAGATACAAACAGGACTGCATACTTTACCAAGGCTGGAGCGACTGGTAGACTTTGATCTAATTCTATTTGCTGCTTTATGATGCATGGAGCTGTCAGATAAAGAGGTGTTCAAAAAAATATAAAAAATATCTGCCTGAGCTGTCAGCCCTGACAAGCCCTGTGATGGATTACAGAGAAAACAAAAGGGTTATCACCTTAACCACAAACATTTATATCTTTTTTTTTCATAAGGGTGCCTCAATCAACTTGTAGTTATAAGGGCGCAGGTTGTTGTGAAGCCTGTAGGAACACAGATCCGGTGACACATGTTGAAACAGCATTTAAAAAGTACAACACGCCTACATTGGTGCTAATATGATGCTGACATGGTGCAGTCATGCTTGCTCAGATCAAAGAGGAGCACCCTGTAGTTTTTCACGAGGAGGAGACTTTCTCGGGATAAAATGGTTCCGTTTTCAGCCTGTTCCTGTCTTGTCAAAGGTAAATACAGAGAAGGGCAGCATGTTAACTATGATCGTAAGACTGCTGAATAGGATAGAAAATTCAGAAGAAGAAGGAGGAGGAGGAGGAGGAGAAGAAGAAGAAGAAAAAGAGGAAGAAGAAGAGTTTGTTTTGATGCTGCAAAAGCTGTTCAAGGCAAGAAGGGCATTTGCTGTTCCACATCCCTAAAAGAAAAGGAACTAAGCTACTATTCTCGTTTCCCCAAAGGTATCAGTCCTTGAGAAATGGTGGTTGCATCCAATAAATTTGACAAGACCAGGATGACAGCATTCTCAAATAAAAACAAGAATTGCTAAAAACATAGAAAAAACCATGATTAAAAAACAATTGAACCTTAAAAGAATTAAAACTAAATACGTATTTTAAAGAATCTGTTTAAAACATATAGGTAATTGCAATAAAACAGCATGGCACCAGCCCTTTCATTAAAAGCAGTCAATTCCCATCTGGTCCTGAGAGGGGGGGGGGGCTCAGGAATGTTCTCCAAAGACACCGTCAGCTGTCTCTCCCCCGGTGCTTCTTCTTCCTGCTATTCTTCATCCAATATTTCCCAGTTTCCCCCCTCTGGAGCCTCTGAACTAGGTCCTTCTGCAAACCACTGTTCTAAATCTATACAGTCCTCTTGTCCTTGGGAAGGTCCAGGAGAAGGGGTGGTGGCCCCCACCATTCCTCCTTAGTCCAGTCCCTGACAGAGAGGTTTACAATATAAAAACACATACACACCAGTTTTCCAGTGAGGTTTGGATAGCATCCTCAAACTCTTGTCAGTTTCAAAAGTAGTTTGCCACATGGAATGAGGGTTTGCTGTTGGGGGGCAGGGGAATACCATTCGCCATCACCTTATAAGTATGCAGGTCTGTGGATCCTGGCTGTGTGGAGAAGAGAATGTGACAAGCAGCAGTGTTCAGAGTAACAAGCCGGATGGGAAACTGCAACCATCAAAACAAGAAAAATCTCAGAGGATTGTGTTTGTTTTTCAAGGCACCTATGTAAATCCAGTGTAATGACTTCTACTGCTGGACAAAACTGACCTCTATAAATGTCTAACTGAAACAACAACAACAACAACAACAACAACAAATCCTCAAGTGTGAGAAATTGAGATATGATGAAGAGGAATATGGAAATTCAAATATTACAGTAGAGAAGCCCCCAGAGTTCCTAATGTTCTGAATAAATCACATCCCAATTGAGACAAAATCAATTGTCAAATAAACTCCACATTTCTTATTGAATAACGATTGATTAAAATGAAGGAAAAAAGTTGTTAAGCAAATTGCTCATAAATAAAGACCAAATCCCTTTTAACCCACTTTTGTGGTGCTGAGATCGAACTTGTCTCCGGCAAAAGATTGATGATGAGTTGTTGCAGCAGTGAGGTAAACATTGTTTTTGTGCTTGCCTCTGCCAGTGTTACATTTCTGACATACCTTAGCAAACTCTCTCTGTGGGAGTATGCAATGCATGCACACACACAAACAAACACACACAAGCTGTATGATGTCCAACCCTGTGCTTCCAACCAAGGCAACCAATAAAACTCCTTTTCAAATCATCACCATCATTTATTTATATGCCGCCCATCTGACTGGGTTGCCCTAGCCACTCTGGGCAGCTTCCAACAAATTAAAACATCAAACACGGCAAAACATCAAATATTTAAAAACTTCCTTAAACAGGGCTGCCTTCTGATGTCTTCTAAAAGTCAGGTAGCTGTTTATCTGTTCCAAAATATTGTTCAAAAAGTTGAAAGGCAAGTAGATTTGGGTGGGCTATTATTTGCATGCATGGAGTCTTTACTTGAAGACTAATATAAACATCACATTAACAAACAAGAAGTAGTTACGCTGTGCTACATGCACCCAACACCTCATTTTAACCAGGTTGCTTCTCCTGCCTGTAAGCTATTAGCACGCCAGGTAGCCTAAGAAGCCAGTGAGAGAGCATGCTAACATGGCATGCTCGTCAGTTGAAGGCTGAGTTTAAATGAAATGTCGCAATGCACGCATTATCAGCTTAATAGCTGACACACGGTCCCAGGAGGCTAGATCCTCGTGAGCTGACTGAGGGCTCATCCAGGCTTCTGGAAAACCGCTTGGACCTGTGCATAGAACTGCTCAGATCCCTGCTTTCTAGGAACAGGGAGAGCAGAAGTGTAGGCGAGTCTTCAAAGGTGTGGCCTGAATTGAGGAAATAGTTTTTGCTCTGTGCAGGCTCCTGGGCCTTATTAAGAATAAAGTTTGATTTGCCATTAACTCACCTGGTAGTGAGTTCATACATAAACAGTAGAAGGCAATATACATACAACAACCACATGGTTAAATTATTCTTTCCTCACCCGAGTCACATTTAAATTGGGCCTCCCAGGCCACAACACAGTGGGATTTCAGTTAGCTAGAGCATAGACTGATGTGAAGCATATGATATTACTTATAGATGCATGAAAGCAATCTTCCTCAATATCAGATGCTTTAGTGGAAAGAATGGCAGGGTTACAAGAGGTTAAAGACAGGCTGATGGTGTGTGTTTTTCTTTAACCACCCCCATGTCTCTTTTGCTTCCAAAAGTAAAAGCGAAAACGTGCAGAACAACTCATTTTGTTTCCACTCGCCCACCCTCACTATACCATGAAATGATGAAAAAGGCTTTACTCTCTAATTGCAAATGGGGGGAAAATGTGGATCTTAATCATTCATCATAAATTACAGATACTCAACCCAAAACCACAGTGCAGCATTAAACCATGGTTTGGTATTATGTGCACAAGCTTCACAGCTCACATATTCTTTCCTTCTCTGGCATGGCCCCTCTAATGTGGCCACAAGGAGGTGGTTGGAAGCTTTTGCTCCTGTTTCTCACTAGCTGCAGTTGTTTTTTTATGTCCAAACCCAGACAAACCAAGGTTGGTCTTATTAACTGTGGTTTATGGAAACAAGTCAAGTTCAAACCATGGTTTCCTGTCATATTTCTGTAAACCTTAGTTAACACCAAACATAGTGAAAAATTATTTATTTAGAATGCTTTTATAACCCCGAGAGGCTCTCAAAGCAGCGTACAAAAAAACAAAATCACAAAAGAAATGATATCAAAGAAGTGCCGCTGCAGTGACAGGATTAACTAAGGTGGCTTTTCCTGTCTTTAAGCTTGGTCTTCTTTGGTAGTGTTCTCTGAGGTAAAGGAGGAGGACTGAGCAGCTGGATCTCATTCAACCCATGATGGAGGCAAGTCTTCTCTTGCTGATATCTACCAATTGCCAGGCAACAGCTCCTGCTGAGGTCCTCTGGGCAAAATAGTGAGGCTGTAAATCAGCTTCAAGCTACTCAGCCTGTAATGGAAGCAGGCACCAGAAGAGAAGAGGTGGAAACACAATCCTGAGGCTCATTCCCAAAGTGTTACAAAGTGGTTTAGCAGTAAGACTTAGTGTAGTGATTTAAAAATATCAAATGTTACAATCCTCCTAAGTGGACTGTACCAGTGCAGAATTCAAGTTGGAGAGCACATGTTTGAATGCTACCTCACATCACGACCTCCATCTCACTAGGGGGAAGGGTCCCGAGTGAACATTTTCCTGGATTGCTAATTTTCTCTCTGCAGGGAGTTTATATCTACCGATTCCCCACCAACGTTCTGAAATGGTCATTACAAAACAGTGATTATTACACCTAGAAAGGCTGAGCCAGTGATGTAGCTCAGTGTGTAGTTCAAGCTCTAGCACGAAAACAATCATGGCTTGACAACATATCAAAGGCTCCATAATTTCCCTGTTCAAATCAGTAGTGAAATCCTTACCATTTCTGATGAAGAACTGAATACAGTGGTACCTCGGGTTAAGAACTTATTTCATTCTGGAGGTCCGTTCTTAACCTGAAGCCGTTCTTAACCTGAGGTACCACTTTAGCTAACGGGGCCTCCCACTGCTACCGCCACGTCGCCGCCATGCGATTTCTGTTCTCATCCTGAAGCAAAGTTCTTAACCTGAGGTACTATTTCTGGGTTAGTGGAGTCTGTAACCTGAAGCGTCTGTAACCCGAGGTACCACTGTACACGGAAACACATGCCATTCCTTGGGTAAAATAATAGAAATCTATTTTCTCTCAGCTATGGATTTGTTGACATATAAATACTCGGTGTTGTAGGGTTTGTTTGTGTTTTTTAAAAAGAAAATGTTTGGGGGTTTCTGGACTCATAACCAGTTCAGCTGGTTATGATAACCAATGAAAACCTAAATGGTCTTGACCCAGCATACCTGAGAAAATTCTTCCACCTTCTCAAGTTCCCTCATAATCTCTAACATCCTCAGAGACACCTCTTTGCACTAAGAATCAATCTCCTTGGTTACTCAGCATCTGTAAAATATTCTCCGCCTCTAGATTTGCCAAAGCCTAAATGTGAACATTTTCTCTGTTTATTCAAAAATAAAAAGTTAGCTTTTGGTGGCCAGAGAGGTTACCATAAGGTTAAGGTTTATTTTCAATACAGCTTGATTTCAACATCTTCTTCCCTATCTTGAGCTTTTGGGGTGGACTAATAGATTATTTTCATAATACCACAGATGCTTGTTACAACTAATTGCTTTTAATGGTGAAGAATTGATGGCCGCCTGCTAGACCTGGCAACCTGCTTGAAGACTGACTCAAATTATCTTTTTGTGTGTGTTGAGATGTGTGTCTCAAAGCCAGCTGCATTGTCATGTTGTTTGCAGTAAGGGCAGTTTTGCTTCACCGCAAAGACAGACTAGCAAATCAATCTCCACATTATCATCATTCACCAGTTATTGTATTTTATAAATGTACATCCCACCCTTCAATGCGAAACAGTGTTAAGAAAGACCCATAACACAAAAATAAGCAAAACAAAAACAGAGTAGAAAACTTATGTCAGTAGAAGTAGAGAGGTAAAGCAGTTTTCACTATGGATTAAAAATATGGAAAAGGTATTGCCTGGCATTGAAAGAACATCTGAGAAGGTGCCAGGCGAACTTCTCTGGGGAGAGGATAGTGTAGGAGTGTGTCACACACCATGAAGGCTCACTCCTCAGTCACTGTGCACCCGCATTTCAGGCAGCAGGGGCACCCAAGGGAGAGCCTTACATTCAACACACATTAAAAAGCACATGGCTCCCTGCAAAGAATCCTAGGAACAGTGCTATGCCCCTTACAGAGCTATAATCCCTAGCACCCGTAACGAACTACAGTTCCCAGGTTTCTTTTGGGGAACTTTAGATGTATGCTGTGGATGTGACCCAGGGAAGCTCTTGATGAGTACAACATAAATTATGGTGTGCAGTTCAGCACACCATTGGGAACCTGATTAATTTCTATATTGGCCCACAGGGCCATCTTCACCCGGGGGTGCAAGGGGTGTGGGGCACCCAGGCGCAGAATTCGGGGGAGTGGAGCCAGGCGCCAGCCGCTGAAGCCGCCTAAGCTCTTAACTATCTACCTGTTATGAAATAATAAATAATTTTGATCAAGCTAGAAAAACAGAATACATATATACCTAGGTATTACAGAAATGTATACCTACTGTTTCACTAAAGGACTTTCGACTTTGTGCACTCATTTACCAAAGATGCGCCGTGCCAGTGGTGGTGCTTGTCAGACTCAACGAGTATAAGTGTATTGTAAATAAATGAGCAAATAAAAAAGATTGTTTCTTTTTCCTCCCTTCTTTCATAAACAAGAGATAAGGCGTAAGCGTGGTGTCTGACATACCGGTAAGCATAATAAAAGTTAATTTGGGGGCTAAACTAAATTTGGGGGCACTGGGCGGATCTTTGCACCCTGGCAGTGCATATGCTAAAGACTTCCCCGTTGGCCCAAGTAAGGAAGAGGTAAGGAAGTATGGTTTTTCTGTCTGTGTGATGAGCTACCCCCTGATTAAAGTCCCTCTTCTGCACAACTGTTAAAGTTGCATGAGCCCAGTTGTCTTTTTCACCAGATCACCATAGTTAATGCATAGATGTCCTGGTGTATATAACCCTAGGTGTGAAAGAAGGCAGGAAGATTTACAGTGCAGTCCTAAGCATGGAGTAAACGCCACTATGCTAAATGGGACTTGCTCTTTGGTAAGCATGTACAGGATTGTAGCCTTGGAGAAAGGAAGATAGATGAGCCTATCTGCTATGTATATTATGACACACCTGCTGGTTATGGCCTCTTGGAAATGTGACATAATAATACTAGGAAAGGGGGGAGCGGGGAGTGGGAATGTTTTTTGTTTTTTTTAAAAGAAAACGAACAAAGTAAATTGCATGAAAGGCAGCCATGCAATAAAGATTGTTTAGGAGCATATAAATCAACATTTCAAAAGCAATATACTCAGAAGGACTCTGTTCACATTCAACGGGTGTACGGCAAGATGCTAGAAATAGATGGGGAGCAAGCTGGAACACAGGAAGTCTCTCAGCAGATATCCAGGAAGGAAAGGTGCATATTAGAATGTTAATACAATCAACCTTACCACCCTCAGTCATATAATGCACCTTCTTATGTCCTTATCAAGCCATGTTCTTCCAACTGCAGCGGTGGGACCAGGATGTGAGAACACAATCGTGGGTGGTAAAAAAGATAAAGGGACCCCTGACCATTAGGTCCAGTCGTGACCGACTCTGGGGTTGTGGCACTCATCTCGCATTGTTGGCCGAGGGAGCCGGCATACAGCTTCCGGGTCATGTGGACAGCATGACAAAGCCGCTTCTGGCGAACCAGAGCAGCGCACGTAAACGCCGTTTACCTTCCCGCTGCAGTACCTATTTATCTACTTGCACTTTGACGTGCTTTCGAACTGCTAGGTTGGCAGGAGCAGGGACCGAGCAACGGGAGCTCACCCCGTCGTGGGGATTCGAACCACCGATCTTCTGATCGACAAGCCCTAGGCTCTGTGGTTTAACCCACAGTGCCACCCGTGTCCCAATCGTGGGTGCCATAATAATAATAATAATAATAACAATAATTTATTATTTGTACCCCACCCATCTGGCCGGGTCTCCCCAGCCACTCTGGGCAGCTTCCAACAAATATCAAAATACATTAAAATATCACAGATTAAAAACTTCCCTAAACAGGGCTGCCTTCAGGTATTTTCTAAATGTCAGGTAGTTGTTTATCTCTTTGACCTCTTATGGGAGGGCGTTCCACAGGGCAGGTGCCAATTTCGTAGTGAGGGAACCTCCAGAAGGTCCTCAGCGCTGGATCTCAGTGTCCGGGCTGAATGGTGGGGGTGGAGACACTCCTTCAGGTATACAGGACCGAGGCCGTTTAGGGCTTTAAAGGTCAGCACCAACACTTTGAATTGTGCCTGGAAACGTACTGGGAGCCAATGTAGATCTCTCAGGACCGGTGTTATGTGGTCCCGGTGGCCACTCCCAGTCACCAGTCTAGCTGCCGCATTCTGGATTAATTGCAGTTTCCAGGTCACCTTCAAAGGTAGCCCCTCGTAGAGCGCATTGCAGTCATTTCTGATTTTATAGTTAGTTTCAAACCGATTTTATCAGTATCGTATTTGTTATGCTTACTGCTTTGAGACAATGGTATATAAATTGTCAACATAAATAAATTAAAATTTCGTACAGTATATAAGGCTGCTCTTCCTGGTAATCATTTGTTTGTTTGAATCTCGCAAAACTCAGCCATTTTCTGTGATTTGTGTGTCATGTAGTGAACATTTCCTGTGTGAAAGAGAGGACATTTAGGGACCTGGAAATGTTCCCTGGAAACCAGTACTTCCCATTTGGTGGATTTTATGGAAGCTCATCATCATGCAGTAGCTCAACACTCCAGCACAGCCTGCTCAGGAACTCTTCAGTGACTCTTCCTTCTCCTCGAGGAAACTGCACTGCTGGCACAATCATTCAGCTCATACTGAGAAGAAAAGCACCAGGTTGCCCTTTCTCTCTCACACACGTAATCACTTCTTCAGCTGCTAACATCTGTTCTCTGACAGGTGTCTGATGTTCCTCCACCCCATGAGGGCAGCATTTCCTTTTTCTCCTTCTCTCCGGGGCTTTCTCCCCCCCTCCATACTCTCAGCCCCTCTCTTCATTTCTGCCGCTGTAGAGAGATGTAAATTAATTCTACTTTAGGTGCCTCTTTGATGTGGGCTTTGTCTAACTAGTGAAACAGCTAACCGAATTTCTCACCTGACCTTTACACTCCTCTGAACTTCAAGAATTCTGTCATTACGTGGCACTGATTTTCAGGGAGGGAGGCTTTTTAAAATAAAATAAAATAAAACAATAAAAAGTATAGTAAAATAAAATAAAATAGATAACCGAGTGAATTCTAGTTAGGAAAAATATTACAGGTATGCATTTTTATTTGGTCTGCTGTGCCAACCAGGTTAAGTTGAAGTATAAAGCAAGTACTTTAGGAGCAGTTGTCCCTTTATCCTCCTCTATTTCTTTCTTTGTTTCTTCATGTTTGGGTCAAAGGAGCCCTTTCCTTATCTGAACATTTAGGAATCAGTTCTCTTCCTCCAGGATAACAAACACAAAGAATGAAACTAAAGAGGACATTTTGTCTGAGGCTGTGTACACGCATGCACACGTAGCAGCAACAATGTAGCGCTTATGCTTGTCCTCAATGTGTTGCTTTCAATCTAGATTGAATCTAGATTCACAAGGGTGGATGTGGTTACTTGATGCACGTTTGAAAATTCTCTTATTGATTAGGTTATCCACACCTTTTCCTCCCTCCACATGCCCCAGGTAAAATAAGAAGGAAGTGATGTTGCAATCTTGGTATATACCCACCCACATCACTGATCACATATGGATACACTGCCAACCCTGTTGCTGGAACCACGTACATCTATTTTCAAATGGACACACTTGCAGTGTAATACAGAATCAATGCACAATGAGCTTTTATTTTCAGAATGAAACCAGCTGCTCATGAAGCGCTTTTCAGGGGCAAAAAATATGCAAGATTTGTGTGTGTGCGTGTGTGTGTGTGTGTGTGTAGTACATAGACAAACAGAAGTAATCAGTCTCTGTTGAGTCTAAAAAAAATATATCAGGTGCCCAGAGCTCCGGTGTGCTGCATGTGCTTGAACATGTGACAGAATAGGCAGGCAAGAGATGTGTGCACTAGTTGCTGTGTGTTTTGTGGCAACTGTGCAACATGTGCACTGAGCATGAGCGGCCTCCTCACCTCAGCCCTCTGTGTTGTGACAAAGTTTAAAAAGAGGCCTCCACAAGAAGAAGAAGAGTTTGGATTTGATACCCCGCTTTATCACTACCCGAAGGAGTCGCAAAGCGGCTAACATTCTCCTTTCCCTTCCTCCCCCACAACAAACACTCTGTGAGGTGAGTGGGGCTGAGAGACTTCAAAGAAGTGTGACTAGGCCAAGGTCACCCAGCAGCTGCATGTGGAGGAGCGGAGACGCGAACCTGGTTCACCAGATTACGAGTCTACCACTCTTAACCACTACACCACACTGGCTCTCCCACAAGATGTCTATGCAATTACAGTAGTTGACAACTTCAGTGCATTAGCCTTCCCAACTCTCATGAGCCCAAGCCACCTTACTGACTGGGGATTCATGGGAGTTGTAGTCCAAAACATGGTACCCAGTTCCGGAAAGCTGATCTACATGACATCACAAAGGTGTTTCCTGTGATGCTCTGCAGGGGAAATGCTGGTTCCAATGCCCTTTAACCTGTTGAACATTTATTTGGATGAAGGAATGGGCAAACATTTACCGGATGTACTGATTACAGAAAGCTAAGATTATTAATTTTCTCTCAGTTTAATATTTTTTTGTCAGGGATGAAATGCCACATGTTCTCACTCTTGCAGTCTACTGGACAAACACTGGTTTTGAATTAGAAGTTTTTAAATATTTGATCACAAAGCTCACTGAGCAGAAGTTGGCAAGTCAGTCGTTCTGTGCTTCACCCATTTTATGGGTTGTGAGGAGGCTAAAATTATCACTGTAAAACACTCTAATAACCATCATGCTCAACTTGGATTAATTTTTGTTACATAAAGAAACATAGGAGGGATATGCACAGGATTAGACACTTGTCCAGTTTTGCACAGTTTGGGGCCAGTTCAATAGACATGTATGTCCCATGATGAATGCAAACTTACATGTGTAAGACTGACACCCGAGATTAATCACTGCAGCAATAGCTTTCACGGCACCAGGGCTTTCTCACATGCTTTTTCAAGGAGCTGGTTAACATACAGTATGCAGTCATTAAGTGATGAGTTGAGCATGCATGTGTAGATTAGCCTTTTGATAGTTGCACACTTGAAATAAAATAAAATAAAAAATTCTTATCACTCCTTTTGCTAGGATCAGATGAGAGGGTGGAATCCTAAAGTGCCTTCCCTCCCTTCCAGCTCAAAGAAGCTCCCTCAATTTGGATATTATAGAATGTGACAGAAGTATGCCTTAAATCTCTAACTGTTGGATTGAAGCTTGATAAACCTTTTAAAATCAGCCAGACAGCTAAGGACTCATTATAGCTTCCACCATGTTATAAAGTGAGTTGCATCACACAAAAAATAGCGAACAAAATTAAAGCTAAGGAAGCGCTGTTTTTCTTCACTTTCATCAAAGAAGAGGTGTTTTATAGTTGTTGGAATAGTTAGGAAAGCTGTCCCTAAATATCAGACAGACTGGTGGTTTGCAAACCTCATGATGTAGATTTCCTCTTCACAGAACTACAACTCCCAACACCCTTAACAGATTCTTTGGCATAAGTCATGTGCTTTAAATGCAAGGTGTGTGTGCAACCTGTGTGTGTATTAGAACCAAAGTTGCTGCCTTGTGCTGTTTTGTTTTAAATTTAATTACAGATAGATCTCACCTTTCCTAAAAACAACAACAACCTGCCTTTACAATAAGCACAAATAATTGTACGAGGGGTGTTGTTACATGTAGAATCTCTGTGCACGCTCCCCACTATTAGTCAGGGCAAGATGCGTGTGTTGTTGTTGTTCAGTCGTTCAGTCGTGTCCGACTCTTCGTGACCCCATGGACCAGAGCACGCCAGGCACGCCTATCCTTCACTGCCTCTCGCAGTGGCCAAACTCATGTTAGTAGCTTCGAGAACACTGTCCAACCATCTCATCCTCTGTCGTCCCCTTCTCCTTGTGCCCTCCATCTTTCCCAACATCAGGGTCTTTTCTAGGGAGTCTTCTCTTCTCATGAGGTGCATGTAGTGAGTTGGAAAAAGATCGATGTGTTCAGAGTACTGCCTGCATGAGACCCTCATCATGTAATGACACTCCAACTCATGGTAGCAGCTTGCCATTAGCACAAACAAACCCAACAGGGTTATAAAATTGGATTCTAAGCCTACAGTTAAAGATCAGCTTGCCATATATTGAACATGTGTCATGTAGTCCTAGACATTCAAAGATTTGGGTTCCAACAAGAAAGGGCATGGCACTTGGCACAAGTTATGTTCTCATGGCCAAAGCTATTTGGTAGTTTTCTTTTAGCTGAAGAGTTGTAGGAAATGAAGCTCCTGCTATATAATATGTTGGTTTTAAAAGATCGAGGACAGAGATTATGGTAAAAGTACATTTATTAACGTATGTAGCAAACAGAGAAATGGTGATCAAACAAAACAACCACCCAGGACTCTGTTTCAGCTTCTCAACTCCTCTTTTATTTTAAGGCATGGGATGCCATGCACTGAATACTTTTATGTCATGATTGCTTGAATCCTAGCACCAAAGATAAAAGAGACAAGTTCTTTTAAACTTCAAAATCATAATCAATATTCTGATGAAACCTTCAGTTCAACGGAGGTGCAAAGAAACTTCTCCCTTGTCCCATCTCTTTGTGCTGGGAGGAGGACGACTCCTGTTTAATTTGGTGGAAGGTCCTGATGGGTTTAATAAATTAGATTAGGCAGGAAGACATTTATTTGTGTGTGTTGCAAATTCTACAAGGTTTTTAAAAAAATTGTTACAGACTAGTTCGGATGTATTTTAAAAGTTTCATTTTCTTTTATTGCTAGTGAAATGCAAACAATATACAACCATTGACAAACTGACCTCTCCCCATTTTGCACCTTTATGGATGGAAACCTAGGAAAGAGCCAATTCTTATATACCAAGAGATGGAGAATTGGTCACATTTCTTCTTCCCAGCCACCTCAATCTGCCTAATGGCTGAGCCAGCGCAGAGAGCTCCCATCATTCCTTACTATTAGCTAAGCTGGCTGGGTGTCATGAACAGGTTACACCCCTTGCTGGGATCTTCTTTCCCTTCCTTGGTGTCCTAACATATACCTGAAGGAGCGTCTCCACCCCCATCGTTCAGCTCGGACACTGAGGTCCAACTCCGAGGGCCTTCTGGTGGTTCCCTCCCTTTGAGAAGTGAGGTTACAGGGAACCAGGCAGAGGGCCTTCTCAGTAGTGGCGCCCGCCCTGTGGAATGCCCTCCCATCAGATGTCAAGGAAATAAACAACTATCTGACTTTTAGAAGACATCTGAAGCAGCCCTGTTTAGGGAAGTTTTTAATGTTTGGTGTTTTATCGTGTTTTTAATATTCTACTGGGAGCCACCCAGAGTGGCTAGGGAAACCCGGCCAGATGGGTGGGGTATAAATATATTATTATTATTATTATTATTATTATTATTATTATTATACTATGAATATGTCTTCTCCTGAGCAAAGTGATTCACAGAGCGGTAGCTGGTCCTGCCCTGGTTTGGATGGCAGTGTTGTGGGGTGTCATAGGCACCATGCCAAGCCCCCCCCCCCGGCTTTATTTCTGATCATGGCCACTGCTGAACCATCACTCCAGTTAACCCAGTCAGTCCATAACAGTATATTACATCAATGGGGATGCACCTCTGAATGCACCCTGGTGTGCTCTGAAGACATGCAGAACAGTACGGCAGGACTGAAGTATACTGGCATGGAAAATGACAGGTCTGCATGCTTACCACGCATACTTACTGGAAGTAAGAGTCAACTAGTTCATTCTGATACAGCCCCAAGTGTAAGTGTATATACGGTAGAATGTACATCTATATTCCAGTCTGTCAATTTTGGCCACATGAATTAGGCCTCATCTGTGAGTGATCTGTATGCTTGCACCAGGTAGTATGCAAGTAGCCCTAGAATGGAAGAAAGTGACTGAGCTCCAGTCCTAAAGATCTACCATTGGTTCCCAGTACATTTCCGAGCACAATTCAAAGTGTTGATGCTGACCTATATAGCCCTAAACGGCTTCAGAACCTGTATACCTGAAGGAGCGTCTCCACCCCCACCATTCAGCCTGGACACTGAGGTCCGCTGTAAAACACCCTCCAGTCAGATGCCAATGAAATAAACAACTATCTGACATTTAGAAAACATCAGAAGGTAGCCCTGTATAGGGAAGTTTAAAATGTTTGACATTTTACTGTGTTCGATGTTTTAATTTGTTGGAAGCTGCCCAGATGGGCAGCATATAAATAATAAATTATTATTAATATTATTAATATTACTCAATTTCTAGGGTTGCCGCTATCACTGAGCCCGAACCAGAGCCAGAGATGCCCGCACCAGAGCCCAGCCACCCACCCATTTTTTTACACACACTCCCGGACATTTGCTTACAATTGTAAGAATCCTCCTGGATAGGCATGTAGCCCCCCAAAAGAGGACATGTCCAGGATTTCTCAGATGTATGGCAACCCTACCATTCTTACATATTTTGTAATGCCCATTACTAGGACAACATTTACAATAGCAGTCCAATGGGGTTCCACTGCTTCGAATGACTCGATCAATTTGAAGCTCTTCAGACATTTCAGAAGACTACCGGTATGTAGACAGAAAGTTCTGCAGCTCCCCACAGCAGTTATTTAACACAACGCTTTAAAAATGCACTCAAAACAATTACTCTTTCCCCTGTAGGTATACTATACTGAATCTTACCCACTCATGCCACTCCAGGTCCATCTCACTGGGAAAAATGTTTTAAAGCTTCATTCCCTCCACATGTTACTTCGTTAGTTGAATGGGGTGAGGTGTAAGCCTTAAAATCAATGTTGTTATTGTGGGCCTAATGGGCTTTGCCATATTTTAGGCAATTGTAATTTTGAGAGCAGCCAGTTTCATTAGGATGTGTCTCAAGAGGCCACGCTGTTTCATATCTCTTTAGAAGTCGGTGTTTTCCTTCAAAATATATTCAAGCAAAGGTTTGACTAGGGTTGTTTTCCTTGATCACTGTAATACCTCTGGGGATTTCAAGTTATTGGTACCTTTGTAGTCTGATAATAGGGGGATACTCTCTGTCCTTGGAAATGTTTGAGGCAATCCTCATTTGTTGTGCTATAATGCCATGTGTACAGTGTTTGCCATTTGATGCCATAGATATAGCTATAGATATATTCAAAGTGCTTGTTCCTTCTATACTCTGCTTTCATTGTCCTCTTTCTTTGAATAAATAATTGTACCACGTAATGAGACAAACAGAATCCAAGTCAGTCAGAAAGCTCAACTGTCATAAGCTCCTGGGCCTTCCCCACCCCCCCTAGACACGACAAATTCTATCAAATTCAGCATGAGTTTTCTGAAGTCTGCAGTGCATTGCATTGACATTGGGAATAGTTGACAAAACTCAGAAAATCAATTTCAAAAATGTCAACTTTCTGATGGACTGGAGGACCATGCAGGAAAGTGTTTCCCAGTCATCTTTCTTTTTTATGACTTTGATTGATTGATCTTATTTCCTCCCCATATCAACTATTTTGTTGCTGAAAACCAGACAAATGTAGCTCATTTAAAATAAAGTTCATAAAGGTTACATAGATAGATCACTGAACACAGAGCACCCAGAAAGCAACCTGCAATGAGAAAAGTGTTCAGTCTCTTTTATCTGTGTGTAGCAATTGTTATTCTGAAGAAGGCAGTAGCGCTGGCACCAGGAATTTGGAGGGTCCTCAGGCACAGAGCCCTCAGTGGGAGCCCTCCACTGGAAGAGATGAAACACGCAAACCAGGAGCACCGGTTCTTTGGGCCCCTCCCTATATTTTGGGGATATGGGTGGGGGGCCCCCAAAGTCCCCAAAGTGCAGAGGCAAAGCGTGAAGCTGGGCACTATAGGCTCCAACAGCCAGGTCCTCCTCCTCCTGCCACAGAGGGGAAGGAGGGCCAAAACAGCTGCCTGCCTATGATGGCGCCAAGAAGAAGCTGAGGAAGAACCCCTGGCGATTGAGCAGCAAGGCTACCGCACACCCCCAGCTCCTCTGGATGTCCTGATGTCATGAGCGCAATGTCAAAACATCACAACATCACACACGCAATGTTGGCTCCCCCATCACCCTTGCCTGCTGGCACCTCTGATGCAAAATGAGAATTATCTTAAAAGGTAAAGGTACCCTTGACCATTAGGTCCAGCCGCGGACAACTCTGGGGTTGCAGTGTTCATCTCGCTCTATAGGCCAAGGGAGTCAATGTTTGTCTGCAGACAGCTTCTGGGTCATGTGGCCAGCATGACTAAGCCGCTTCTGGTGAACCAGAGCAGCGCACGGAGACGCCGTTTACCTTCCCGCCGGAGTGGTACCTATTTATCTATTTGCGCTTTGACATGCTTTCGAACTGCTAGGTTGGCAGGAGCTGGGACCGAACAACAGGAGCTCACCCCGTCATGGGGATTCGAACTGCCAACCTTCTGATCGCCAAGCCCTAGGCTCTGTGGTTTAGATCACAGCACCACCCGCATCCCTTGAGAATTATCTTAGCCTGCAGCTAATCTTCTTGAATATGCTGTGCAATGGTAGCCCTGGTAGGGCAATGGGTTCTCTACTCATCTCAGGGCCCAGCTTTTCCAAACCTATGGCTCTGGCTCTGGTCTCCATTATAAGCTCTGCCTCTATAAGTTCAGGGGCAACTTTTTCCTATCACGCAAAGAGTCGCACAGAGATACATTGCCTAGTACAGTTTCCATTTACACAAATCTCACTGAGGTCAGCTTTGAGAATATCGGTGGTGGTGGGGTAATCTTTCAAGGCTGTAGACTATGTAACTTTGTGGCTTTACATAGCTAAGAACTTCAAAACGAATGAGACCGTCCTCTATCATCACCAATATAAATGGCAAGGTACCAAAACTTTAGAAATCATAACAGATTGCATAACAAGCTCCTGTCTTCATTCTGGAGCATCTTTCTACTGTATCATTTATACATTTATAGCAACATACATAATAATCAGCTTCATTTTTGAACATTTTTTGTTTTTAAAAAACATTTGCAAAGGAAACAACTATGATTATTCTGCTATTTAGCAGCATTTATGACAAAAAAAATACTGCTGGTTTTAAGACATCGTTTAATGTAGCATGGAACGGTATCAAATTAGATACAGCCGTGTTCTTTTCTTTCTGTCTTTCTTCCATTCTTTTATTTTTTTTAAAAAAGTGGAAGTGAGGAGGAATCCTGCCTTTATGGAGTAGTAATGAACTGAGCCAAAAGGCTTAGCTATGATTATGTCAACAGTTTAGAACTAATCTGGATTGAAACTCAATAGAGGATTTCATTCACTTAGAAAATATGCAAGTTAAAAAACAGCTTGGAAAGGGCATTAGTGCACGTCCAAATCTAGGGAGTATTTGCATACAAGTGAGACAATTAGGGAAAAGGACCCTCAATGTTTAAAGATAGCAAAATAAGCTTCTAGACTCCCCAAATAGATCAAGTGGGTTGTGAAGTCTATCTTCCTGAGTTTTTTCAGACCTTGGAGAAGTTATTTCTGCCCGATTAGGCTTTTTACGGGGGAGTAAACCCAGAGAGAAATATACTATAATGCTGCAAAAGAGTAGAAACCATGTTGCTACATCCCCTGCCCCCTCAAGACAGTCTCATGAGCCAGGCATTTGAATCATAAGGACTTCTGGGATGGGATTTTCACTCAGAAATCTCCATTCTTACGTGGATTAAGGGGATTAAAAACCATTAAATGACCATCCTCTAACTCCCTAAAGCAGATTTGCCTCTCTCTCTCTCTCTCTCTCTCTCTCTCTCTCTCTCTCTCTTCCTTCAACCAGACTTTGGGGGTAACAAAGTACCACACACAAAAGGCCCCCTTAGCATGACAAAAGGCAACCCAACCCACTGAACTGCCAACCGATTGAGACAATGAAGTCCAGGCAGTCTACTGGGCTCGTTTTCCTCAGAACAAATGGCATCAAACTTTGCAATGGCATTGTTTCTCAAACTTGAGCACGGGGCTGGGTTTTTTTTTTTAAAAAAAAATATTATTATTTTTATTTTATTTTCCTATCCAAAGCTCAAGGTGTCATATTAATTATTTAAATCTTCAGAAGATTTCAGCTGTATCCTCCAAGGCTCCGCTCAGTGCCAGAAGGTCTCCAATCTGCATTAGCTTTTGTTAATTAGAGCTGAAACAAGGGCTTTGATCTCAATGAATATAATAACAAAAAGAAAGGGGAAGAGAGAGAGAGCGCAAAACTTCCTGTGTGATTTATCTCTCTTTTTTTTTTTTTACCTATTTTCTCCCTTTGCTGTCTTTTTTGTTTTTTTGCACACTCTATTAGACTTTGATTTACCTTGTCTGAGTAACATTAAACAACTTGGCTACAAAAGAACTTAAGCAGCTTCAAAAGCCTGACGGAATCAGTAGTTAAATGGTACATGAATTGATCCTGCATCTTTAAAAGAAAATGACACTGTTATTTTTATTTTTATTTCATTATAATTTTTAGTTGCAGTGTGAGACTGGGGGTGGGTGGGTGGGTGGGGGGTTGATTTGTCCCAGCAAGGGTGTATGTCTACTGATCTCAAATATCACAGGTTTCCCTGTTGGGATTGATCTTGCCTCATTAAGAGTCTTGTTTCTAGAACTATAGTACTGATAGAACAGAAGGCCACACTGAGATTCGGCAAGATGGTCTCCGTGTATTCCGACTTTGCTCGAGTTTGCAGCGGTGCTTAGATCCAAGAGGGTCACTGCCGGGGCTTGCCTTGTTAAAAATTTTCCTCATTAACATTTCTCCCCTCACGGAAAACTCTGAAAGGCAAATTTCTGCAGCCCCAAATGAAAAACGTTGTCAAATTTTAGTGTCACACGAGGTCTAGCTGCGCAACCACATCAACAGAGCCCCACCGTCTCATCCCCTCCCAGTCATGCTTAAATGTAGCCAAGCTACAACACCATCAACAATATCTCGGGGAGTGGGGGGGGACCCCTGTGAGTGAAATCTGCATTTGAGGTATACAAAATACATGAGGCAATTTTTATTTTATGGCGGCGCATAAAGTGTTAGACACACAGACCTCATTAATAGCAACACCCAATCCTGATAATGTATCCTAGATTGTTCCACACGGCGGACAGCGCAGCCCCAAGAGACTGGTCACTTTTGGTTTATCATTTTAGAGTGAATCAATTAAAGAATGTTGTGTGGATTCTGGACGTAAAAAAATATCAGAGCTGAGGAGAAGAGTCTTAAAATAATGGCCAGGAATGCTAATAACCCACTGGATGGCATTGCCTGAGAGAAGGGAGTCTTGAATATAAAAGAATAAGAGCAGAGGCAGGATTTAAATGGAAATGTTGCTCAGTAAAGAAAGTGGCGCTGTGGGTTAAACCACAGAGCCTAGGGCTTGTCGATCAGAAGGTCGGCAGTTCAAATCCCCGCGATGGGGTGAGCTCCCATTGCCTGGTCCCTGCTCCTGCCAACCTAGCAGTTCAAAAGCACGTCAAAGTACAATTAGATAAATAGGTACCGCTCTGGCGGGAAGGTAAACGGCATTTCCGTGTGCTGCTCTGGTTCACCAGAAGCGGCTTAGTCATGACCTAGATGCTGTACGCCGGCTCCCTCGGCCAGTAAAGCGAGATGAGCACCACAACCCCAGAGTCGTTCGCGACTGGACCTAATGGTCAGGGGTCCTTTTACCTTTACCTAAAGAAAGTGTATTGCCTTGTAAGTCATGCTGGGACTTCCTTGTACCTCCCGACCTCCCTTGCCAATGCAAGTCAACTTTACCACTTGCTTCTGTGTGATAGACACTAACTTTATAAAATAAGATAAGAGTATCTTCTATGTGCTGCATCCACTGTCGGAGGAAATATGCTGGTCTGATCCAGCAAAGTTCTTCTTATGTTCTTTTGACAGCCAGTGTGATGTAGTGCATTAATTGTCAACTATCAGGTCAGGACCCAAACCTAAAGTCAGCCACACACTGATGGTACCACCACCATTTTTGCTGTGTAGTTCCTTGCCATTAGCCAAGAGTTCTCTGCTTTCTCTGTGGTGGATGGAACAACCTTATTATCATTCCTAGGAAAAGACAGGACATCTCTAAAAAGGTGCTCACTCCATATTTAGTGTAAATGTATAAGAATTCGTGAAAGTACATAAGGACCTGTCAAACTGAATTGTAACTGCCTGTTGTAACTGTCAGGTGGGCTCCATTGCCATTATAAGAGAACAAGGGAGGCAGTCATGGTGAGTTCCTGAACCTCTTTTTCTAGAAATCAGCACTGCTTATAGTCTGGTTTGCACTCTCATATATGTCAGGGTTGGGGAACCTGTAACCCTCCAAGTGTCGCTGGGACTCCATCTTCCCTGCTTATTAACTATGCTGGCAGGGGCTGATAGGAGCTGGAGTTCAGCAGACTCCCCAAGATCTGTTAATTTAAATGGTCTTTCCTCTTTCTCACCCCACCCCCATACTTTTCACCACATATTCCCACAAAATGCTTGCCCTTCAGTGTACTCTCTCTATGTGTTGTTTTATTTGGAAATTATGTACACAATAAGACATTTCTGACTGCAGACTGTGCCTGATACATCTGACAAAAGATATTAACCGTCATAGTGGCCAGAAGCTATTAGAAAGCAGCTAAAGTTTATGACAAAGGTATTTCAAAGCACAAGGGCATGCTGTAGGTTTCTGGCTTATGCAGTATCAAACAGTGAGGTGAGGGAGAACCCTCTCCATTCCGTTTCTGGATTTGTTGTGTGGAAGGAACAGGGATGAGTGCTGTATGCATTAGAGGACTATCTGGTTCAGATAAATGAAGCCCACTGCAGCCAATAAGAAAGGCAATTTTTGAAAGGCATTGTGACAAAGTAGATCGAGATTGGATGTGAACTTGGGGATGTGAGAGAGATGCAGCAAGATGTCATTAAAGCCCTGTGGTTGCACTCTCTAGGTCAAGGGTAGACACAATGGTGCCCTCCAGATGTTTTAGGCTACAGCTCTCACCAGCATCGACCAGCATGGCCAGTGGTAAGGGATATTTTGTACTCCAAAATAGCTGGAGAGCAGCATGTTAGCTACTTCTGCTCTAGATAGATACCAGTTTTATTATTTATTATTTTTAATTGAATGGTGTCTTCAATATACATTATTCATTTGTTAATTAAAGGTAGATAATATTTGATCTTTACCCATATGCTTCATTTCCCTAATTCTCTCATTGAGTTAATGACTACAGTTTATTGAACTGGGTATTTGTTGAATTACTGTGTGCATCTTTATGGCAGCTTGCTCTCAGTGAGAACTGCAGGCCAAATCTCTGCCGTGATACTGCAGCGCCACCACCGCAGATGCCAGAGGGTGGTACTGCAGCTTCTAGCTCAGAAGGGTCACATGACACCATTTGACAATAGGGGTCTATTGGGTTCTAAAGTCACTGACTCAGACTGGGACCCTAAGCTTGAGCCTCAGTTGTAGACTGAGCTGATCATAGGTGGATTCTCTACTTGTCTGTCAGTTAAACCACAGCTTCCAGGCCACCAGTACACCTTCCACTTCTTTGAATTTGGCCTGCACAGAAGAGGTTCCTGGTGTATCAAGTCATATGGGATAGGGATGTTCTTTATGAATTTAGGTTTGAACTGACCTGATCTCTCAGACTCACACACAGTTCTTACAGATTTTGTACTTCTCCAAATTTGGGGGTGCAGTTCTTGGCACCAAAACCAAGTTTTTAAATTTGTGGTTTTTTGTATAAAATATATTTAAACTGAGTCCTTTGACAGAAAATATGTCGAATAAATGCATAAAATGCATTCAAGAACATGGTTTTAAATTTTACTGTTTGTGCTTTTTTAAAAACAGAAAAGAATTAGATTAATATGGAAGGGATGCAATAGATTAGGAATGAACACATGTAAGAGAGTGAGGCAGACTGGAAATAAATGGATCAATTCATCCTTAGTCCCAGACCCTTCTCCTCCTCTGCATCTGGTCACGCAATTTGAGTAGCATCCTTGGCCATTTTGTGCAGTTTTTGTTACCTAAATGGCTTCTACATTGTTTACAAGTATAAAGCCAATTATAAATAAAAACAAAAACACATAATGAAATTATACAATCAAACACAATCAAATCATTACATTAAAATCAATCAAATCAAAACATTAAAATAAATTCCCACAATTAAAATGTGTGGTTAAGACAAGCCCATTAAAACAGCACAACAATTAAAACAGCAAACAAAACAATTAAAACAGGAGGTTCAGGCCAGGAGATCAGGGCAATGCTGTGTCTTCAAGAGCTGGTGGAATGCCAATACTGATGGGGCTTCTCATATGTCAATAGGGAGAGCATTCCACAGCACTGGTGCCATCAATGAAAAAATCCCACCTCCACGTTGATTATTATTATTATTTATTAGTAGTAGTAGTAGTAGTAGTAGTAGTATGCTGCCTTTCCATAGTTAAAACTATGCTCAAGACACACTAACACACTTTTTTGAGTGTTCTATTCTGCTGACTTTTAAGTTTGCTAGCCTACACACCAAAATAAAAGCAGGTGCTTCCAAGTTAAATAGATCTGTTTCCTCCTTTCCTCATCACAGTCCTTCTGGGAAAATCCTTGTACCAAGTGGGTTCACTAGGCCTACTTACAGCTGTTTGTGCTTGTAAGTGTGGGAAGATCCACTCTCCTGTGACATGAAAGGGCCATGTCAATCTCCATCAATTTACAAGACAGAATTACAGAGAGCAAAAAGGCAGAGATGTCAGAAACTCAAGCTGATAAGAAACTATGCTGAAGGCAAAAGAGCTTCTTAAGAGAAGCAAATACAGTAGACTCACTCCCCTCAATCATCCTTCTTTCTTCCCTAGCTTCTACGCAGCAAATCATGTTGTACCTGTTAGCTAGTTACAGTAACTAGTGCAGAATAAGCACTTTCTTCTTCTTTTTTCCAAGCGAGATTGTGTAATAAAATGTATTTCCTCCCATTTTGAAAGGAACGATGAAGTGGGGTAGAAAGAACCAATTATTCCTTTTGTCAAGATTTTTATCCCAGAATTCAGTTAACCTGGCTTGAAAGTGTTGCTAGCCCAGTGGAATTAAACTGGAGCATTGCCAAGCACTGAGGAGAAAGTTAAGGTAATAGTAGACTCAACAAACTCCCTTCTAGAGCCACTGTTTGAACTGTCCTCAGCAGTGGTAGCTGGTTCCCATAGGGACTGGTAGAGCATCCCAGTTGAGTTCTAAAATGGCAACTCTGAGACTAAGGAGAAATAAGGTAACAGCTATTGCCACCTCCAGGACTGGAGGCAAATATGAAGGCAGGCAAATGGAGGCTGACTGCAGGCAGGCTGAGGTTGGTGGGGCAGTGCCCAGTTCACCCTAATGGACCACTTTCCACTGGTCTTGAGTCCTGGGAGAAAAGCACCCAAACATACACACATAACACATATACACACACATACACACAGGCTTTTCTGATGCACAGCCTGCCATTATGTCAGGATTCATGAGTTCCTGCTATAAACTGTAAGGGGTTTGGAAAGGGCCTTTAATGGGAAATGATTTGCCATTAAAGAATATGTTCCAAAAGACAACATGCAAGGCAACTGCTCAAAGCAACTTGTTTAATAGGATGAGTTCTATGATTAAGCATGATTTGTTGCCATTCAGCGACTGAGTGCTGCACGAGAACAGAGCCCCTCGAAAGAATGTCGTAAAATTATGTTGCCTTGCCGCAGGAGTTGTTGTGATTTCAGTTTCTTTCAGAATCTGCAAGCTGCTCTGGACACCCTCCTTGAATAGAAGAAGGATAGACACAATCATATATAAAGGGAATTCAAAAACTCTGAACCTGTTCTTTAAAAACGAATGCAAACTCAGTGGGATTTAGTTTTATTTATTCGGATGCTCGGTATGTTTTATGTGCTCAAAACCACATAAAACAAAATCCAATAGTCTCAGAGACCCAAATGGTCTATATGACCTTTCAAGGCATACATGGTGTTCCACCTTCCCATTTTATCCTCACAGCCATGATGTGAGCAGTGGTGGAGAGCAGGCGGGAGCCTATTCATGTAGACATTCAACTCCCAGGAATAGCAGCTGGGGTTTAAGAGAGAGGACAGCGATCTCATCTCCATTCTCTCCTCACGCGAGTGATGGGGGATGTGTTTCTCAGACAGAAGTCACAGTCCCAAAGCTTCCCATACAAACACTTTCCCAATGTCCACTTCTGTCTCTCAAGTCAAATCTAGTCTTGGGTGTGTTTTTTTGTGGTATCGAAATCTGTAGCCCAGTCTGGCCTGGACCCCCGTAAAGTGTCTCCTTTCCACATTGCTTGGACCTTGTTTACAAGCAATGCAAGATGGTAATTTCCACCCTCTATTGTCAACCCTCAGCATCTGAAACACAGCTACACACTGCAGGCTTTTAGTTGATCTGAAATGGTAATTTACCATGAAGAAGTTCAGAAAAATTAGCTTTATGGAACTGCTAAGAATTCTGCAGCCCTTTCAGCAAGCAACCATTCATAATTTAGGGAGACATGCCCTTATCAGATGTATACTATGTATAGAAAGATGCCTTCACCTATACCAGGTGCGTCCAACAGGTAGATCACTGGACGTCTGTGGTAGATTACTGGCTCCCCCCAACAAAGCTCAACAAGTTTGAGTCCCCTAAAAAAAAGCTCAACATTTTTGCCCTGCACCCCCCAAAAAGGGGCCTTCCTCCTTCCTAAAAAAAGCTCAATAACTTTTATCTGAACCCCCCAAAAAGGGGGTAGATCACTGCCAGTTTTTAACTCTGTGAGTGGATCGCAGTCTCTTGGGAGTTGGCCACCTCTGACCTACACTGACCATGGGTACAAGCAGATCTATCCACTGGAAGATCTGTCCTCCACATATTCATCTCATCCCTGCTGGAAGCCATTTATATTAACACTGCAGTATTCTTTGGAAGCATGTTCAATAGGGTGATTGTGTGCTGTCTTTAGGCTGAAGGAGATAAGGGATTCGCGTTCTCCTCTCAGCCTGAAACATTCAGCAATTTGTAAATCTGTGTATTTAAAGGAGAACATACTGAGAAGGGCACACAAATTCCTTGCCTCCTTCAGTCTCGAAACAACAGTGAGGTCAGAGTTTGATTCAATTTTTTAAAAAACCAAGCCTCACAGGCATTTTTCTATTCAGCTTTGAAATCAAACTTTCCCCCGAAAAAAATCAATTCTGTATGTAGATTTCTCATTGTACGCTTAGATTTCTGAAAGGTTCCCACCTTCTTTTTCAATTTCATCTGAAACGTACATCACTTTTTTTTTAATCTAACTGATTTCCCCACTGCTACCAACATTTAATCATGCTCCAGATCCGATGCAATGAAACATTTGCCGTCTAGATATGCTAAATAAAGCAAGGTTTACTTGCCTTTGTCTTATTAGTCACCTGCCCACCTTTCAGTCTCACTCAAGCAGTTGTGAGCGAACTAAAGGATACAGAAGATTAGCTGGTGAGGCAATTGGCCAGCACTGTCCTCTTTTGAAGAAAAAAAATTAGTTTTGCTTGTTGTATATGCCAGCCTCTTGCTCCAGGATCCATCTCTGCAAGGAAATCTTTTAATTACCTCTTCCCACCCCCCATTCCCCAAATGACAGCTTTCACCACTGGAGTTGAGTTCTTGGACATTAGCAATTGAATAGGAAGCCTTCATACTGTATATCATTTTAATCTTTCATGTTTAAGTAAGCCAGATGGCTTATTATTATAAGCCCTGTTTAAAAAAGAGAGAGAATGAGAAAAGAAAACCACACAAACTTTCTATCAGAGGATTTGTAAGATGATGGGGGGGGGAGAGGAAGGAGGGGGATTTTGCATCACACAAAACAGCCTGAATTTTAATTGCACATCATAGTTTGGCAGTAATTTTCCCGTAATTACCATTCCTGCTAAATGAATGGGTGGATTAAATGGATAACTAAAATAGCATTGAAAGTTCCTAGCGTGCAGATTTGTCCTTAAAAGATGGAATAGCTAAGTAAAGTTGTCAGTTGCTTGTGTGTAATTCACAGAGCTTTGAACAGTTTTGTCTAGGCACAAAAAAAAATCCCTGCTTTGCTCTCCTTAAAGCATTGGTTGTATTCCCCCCCCCCCTCTAAAGCTAGCTTTGCTTCTTTCCTGCCAAATGCTCTTTATTATGCCGCATACAGAAGCTTTTGATTGATGAAGCTAAAATATGAAAGCTGTTTCATTTTTGCTTTGGATGGCATTCTGTAAATATCATGCAAGAGCCCAGCCAAGCTCTCCTGGCTTGAGGCCCAAATCTGCTGATATTTTTTTTTTGCTTGGGAACAGAGCTACTTACACAAATGGCCTATAAAAGTCAATGGGACTACTCAGATAAATTAAGCTCATGCAGTGCAAAAGTGTTAGCCACACAGCGTCACGTGACTCTTTCAAATACACCATTACCATTGTAACCGTCAGCCAACCACAGTTAAATCATTTTTTAAATCCCTCAGGGCTATAGGTTATGTTATTGCTTAAATAAGTGTTGTGTTGCCCTGGAAAATCCTTGAGGTCCAGATTATTTTTTAATTACATCTGGCCAAATATTATTAACTGGATCCTAAATGTTGCCATTTCCCCAATTAGCATTAATCTCCAAGTAACATTATCTGTTGAAGCCCAGGGTTCTCCAAGACAAAACTGTCATTGATCGCAGTGACATCAGGAATAGACAGGCAACACTTTAAATAAGGAGCAGATGGCAGCACAGCTCAGGTCCAAATCATGATATTGTACATTCTATTAATAATAATGTGTGTGTTGCATTATTTTTTCCTATGGAGAACCATGCCATCATCTACTTAGATTCATGGAAGGGCCAACTCAACATTTCTTGCCTTCAATTGCTGCACAAAGAGAAGAGTTAAGTTAGTACTAAGAACACACTGCTGATACAGAACACATTTAAAGCACACAGCTATAGTTTTTTTAAGGGTGCCTGGAACTACAGTTCCCATGATTCTTTTTTTTGGGGGGGAACCATGTGCTTTAAAATGTACGTTAAACCTATGATGCAGATAGAACCATTGATGGAATATTCATTTCTGCACTGAAGACAGAGAAGGTCTGTCTTGAATGGAATCCTTATGCCATTGGACCTTAGACCATTGGGTCCATCTAGCTTGTGATAACTATGCTGACTCTCTCAGGTTCTTTCCCAGTTGAACCCAAAGACACCAAACTTTTCTTTATGCATCTCAGATATGTCAGGATTGGGTCTGAAGTGGGAAAAGCACTCTGCATATCGGCAAAAGTGCTCCCTTTGTTACTGCCTCACATGTTCCACCTCTAAGCTCATACAGTGTCCTTCCCTGCTTTCTGGGTTAGAACATTTTCACAAGTGAAAAGATAACGGCTTTAATTAATTATGTTTATGGTTAATGTGATGAAGGGAGGGGCTGTTTAAAAGCTGAGTTTACATTTTTGACATTGGGGGAGGTTTAAGAGTGCAGCCCAGGTGCCACTTGTGAAAATGGTCTTACTGTCACACGGTGATCCATGCACAGGTGTGCAAAGATGGGCACACACGTGCACAGAACCTAACACAAATGGAGTCACTCATAACAGTAAGAGCCACACGACAGTAAGAAAGCACAAGAAACCTACTAATGAAATCAAGCAGGTCTGATCCTGCAAAACACAGGGATGGGAAAACACCCAGGGACCATCTGAATGCCACCCTGAGCTCATTGCGGGAAAAGTGGCATGAGGAATGCAATAACTAGATAAGGTTATTGATCCTCAAAATGGGGGGAAATGTATCAGAAATACAAGCAAGTTCCTTTGCGTAGCTACAATTTCCACAGCTAGCTGGTGCTCCAGGCTCCAGCTGATGCTTTAAATAATATTTATTAATTTAAAACATTTTAATGCCTTTTCCACAACGCAGCCTGCAAAATGAAATAAGGGTGAACGCCACAAATCTAAATCAAATGCAGAAGCAAATTTTTGATTATATCATTAATAATAAAATCACAGAAAGATATTACAGTCTGAAAGCCTTGCACCGGCTGCCAGTACATTACTGAGCAAAGTTCAGAGAATGGCTTTGGACCATGTTGCCTGAAGGACCATCTTGTCCCTTATTTGCTGACCCAGATCATTGCAATCATCAGGAGAAGCCCTCCTGACTGCCCCACAACCAACTTATATTTGTTTAATTTCTATGTGGACTTTTATCATAATGGTAGCAGTTATTCGGAACACTTTGGCTATGGAAATCAGAAAGGCGCCTCTAATCCTGATATTTCCCTGCCTGCTGTGTTTGTTTCACCAAGTTTTATTATTATTATTATTATTTTAAGAGAATTGATCTGATTCAATGTTGGTCATTTATTCTGTATTTTACGGTTTTATAATTTTATGGTTTTGTAGTACACCACGTTGATATTTTTTAATCAGTTGGTGGTTTATAAATGTTCTTATAAATACAAATACACATAAATAAATACCCCTTTAGAACAGGAAGGAAGGAAAAGGTACACTAAAGAGAAAATACTTACAGTGGAATACATGTCTACTCAGATTATGCCCCATTGAGTTCAGTGGAGCTGGCTATCTGGTAAGTGGGGATCTTACTGCAGCACTTCCACCTACCCAAGAGTAGGCCCTATGGGGTTTACCGCTGTGAGTCGATAGGCATAGACTTAAGCTGCAATACTAGCTTCAAATGATTTTCTAGATGATACATTTTGTGCACCTCCCTGAGATCCCCTGGGATGAAGGGCAGTCTAGAAAAACAGGAAACATAAATTTTGCTTTTCATGTCTTTCCTGGGAAACAAACCCAATATGAGAACATTGTGATGGTCAGTAACATTTTATTATCCTGTTGATGCCGATGTGTTTAATGGGGCTTACTTATTCCCAGGTAAGTGTGCATAGGATTGCAGCCTAATCAAATAATATTTGTATGATTAATCAGTTAAGAAATCTTCAATTGGGTGACAGCCCTGTTTAGCATTAGCATAATTTGGATGTTTTAAAATTGCCGTAATTGTTTTCCCTTAGTGCAGAATTTGGACACAAAATATGGTTTATATTTTGCGCGAGAGAATACCTGAATTGCATATGTTATGGGTGGTGCTAGTTTCCAGAGACTGTTATATCTGATACTGTCTATATAATTGTTCCCTGAGCTCATAAATGTGTATGTGGTAGGTATATTTGTACCCTCGTGTATAATATAAGTGTCCTCATATTAAAAACAGAGCAAAACTCCCTGTTCTTAATGATTTTAATAAGAATTGCAGATGTTATCAGCTTCCTCTAGTCTTGAATGGGGTTTAAGAGTATAGACTGACCCTCAGTCCCTTATCCCAATTAAGAAAGAATTTAGATCACTCCTACAGATGGTGGCGAGTGAGATACGACAGGGTAAAGTGAAGCTTATTACTCTATCTCTGGGAACAATGACATTATCATACCAATCAGTTCCAGTCGTGTTATTTCCAGACAGGAGCGTGAGGATTTTGCAGTTATCTTCCTGAAGAGGCAAGACCCTTGTAAACTGGTTGAGTGAACTGGTTCTTCTGCCTTTGCTTTGTCATATCATACTGCAATTAGAGGTAAGGCAGATGAAACAGGGCTGTCTTTGCAATGATGTTTGAAGTCTCTGTGGCTGAAATGCCATGAACGCACATAAAATTGTTTTCATTTCATGTCCTTAATTTTGCTCAGTTTATTTCAGAGGCATTAAAAATACAATGGGTCTCTTTTCTAAAATGTAGTATTCATTTCTAAAAGCAGATGGCATAGCCACAGCAATGTGGAACACCCATTTAAGAATCGATCCGGGAGGACACAATACACCAGCAGCAATTTCCAGCCACGGATTTGTTCTTAATTCCATAACATCCAGTTCACATCATTTTCTGTTGGATGCACTGCCTGTGCAATCTGCACCATGATGCATGTCCTCCTGTATTGCAGCGGATGCAATTGCTACCAAGGCGCCGTAATCCAGAGAAAGTTAATAGTGCTATTGAAATTTATGGAATCTAATCATATCGCTAAGCACTTCAGTCATGTTGATTTCAATGGGACAATGTGCACTAATCTTTCTGTGAACTGCTCCCATGCGATGTTCTTATTATTCTCAGCCTCTTAATTGGAAAGCTTTGTGTCTGAGTTTTCATTCCATGATATAAAAGTAAAGCAGACAGTTGGCATCTTGGTCTGGGTCCATATCTCCTTGTGCTTGGGAGGCTGTTTCTAAGACAGTGCAGGTGTCCCACCCAAGACATGGCAATGCTATTACACAGGAGATATTGTCCACGATATCTGATTCCATCACCTGCCAACCCTTCTGCATCCTACAAAGAACAAACAGACCAGTCTATACACAACAGAATAAATGGCATAAATCTGAAACCAGAAGTGGAAATATTCAAAACCCCATGGAGGGTAGAGAGGGACCTTCCAACCTCTAAGAATATTCTAAGAATGACCTTAAGGTGGCCAATGTGAAACCACTGGATTACTATTCATCAAGAGGTTCATTGCTACCACTTATGGATTTAATCATTTGTGTGATGAACAAGCACATGTCGACCTATCAAATTACCCTTATTTAGATTATGATGTCACTGAAATCAATGGAATTTTTTTCCAAAATAGTAATTTGAAATGGATATAGATCTCTTATTAAAATCAAGGGGGCTTAGAATGAAAGAAAACCCCTGCTGGGTCTGAACAAAGGTTCACCTAGTTCAGCATCCTGTTCTCACAGTGGTCAATCAGATGCCCACAGGAAGCCTCTAAAGCAAGATAGGAGTGTAGCAGGGCTCTTCCCAATTGTGATTCCCAGCAACTAGTATTTTGATACTAGAGGTAGCACACAACCATCAAAGTGTGTAGTGAAAGCATGTTAAGGGTGGAAAAGAGCTAATGCGGCTTGTTTGTGTTTTTCTCAGTAGCAGCACCCACCCTGTGGAACGCCCTCCCATCAGATGTCAAGGAGATAACTATATAATCTTCAGAAGTCATCTGAAGGCAGCCCTGTATAGGGAAGCTTTTTACTGTGTAATGTTTTATTATGATGTTGTGTATGTTGGAAGCCGCCCAAAGTAGTTGGGGCTGTCTAGTTAGATGGGTGGGGTACAATTATTATTATTATTATTATTATTATTATTCCCCTTCTCCATTGTTTCCCTCATTTCCTTTGCACTTTTATAGCTGCTTCTTGTTAATATTCATCTGCCCAATTCCTGATTTTCCCATGTAAGTTTAGTGTTATTTGTAAAGCGGGCAATGAAGATATGTGGAATTATTAATATAGTCGGTGAGAGTGTGTTTAATTCAAGTTATCTTTAGAACAGACCTTTCCCTATACTGAGAGAAACATGGCATTTGCAAATTTATTCCTGTATGCAATGTATTTATTGATAAATTACTGAACATTTGGTAGCACTAGTAGAAGTCTGTGCATTGAAGAGATTGCACAAATTGGTGGCTTCCATCTCTATGTGCGTTTCTGGGGTCTCTCTGTCCACTGGTGGTAAAACAAAAAATAACCAAGATCAGGCATCAAGGAGAATAGTTAGGTACTAATTATATGCAGATAAAATATTCCTGTTCTTGAGTAGTAGAGTTTGACAAGAAAATGGAATCTTCATTGGGGAGCGACCTGTAAAGCTGAATGAATAGACTTAAGTAAATATTCAATACATGCTGAGGAAGTTACGGTACATTATTGGCCACCATTCTTAAACCTACCCATGCCAAACTCATCATGGTATTACATAGTAACTTCAACAGAAGATAGGTGCAACAGTTGGCTGCAGAAAGGGGGGGGGGGCAGCAGTAAAAATAACCGAAATATTTGAAGGAAGAAATAATTTTCAAACATTGTGGTGCAGCCATTTGACCCTGACACCCATTACTTCCAAACAAATGTGACAGTATGAATCAACTGCAGTTTTGTTGCTAATAGACTTGATTAATGCTGAGAAAAAATAATATACATGGTATCCTCAACGGGTGTATAACTACCATCTTAAATGGAGTTTCCTGATATTTTAAATGAAAGTTGTAGTTTATTTTGGCAGCCGCTGCAGCACATAACTAACGTTTCGTATTACACACAAGAATTATTTTGGTGCCATTCTTAATGTGAAACATTTTTTTGCTAAAAAAGATGTAATTGCAACACTTAAATATGATCATTATTAGTATTTAAAAAATGAATAGAATAAAAACTTCTGGACTGGAGTTGAAAAGAGTAAACTTCTTGGCTGTTTCCTCTATTACAGCCAATGTCTTTTTATTGTCTGTTTTCATCTCCATTTTACTTTATCTGCGAAACTACTTTGCATTTCAAGACATTTCCACTCACCTTGAGTTCTTGGTTCAAAAAGAAACAATAAAGTTTAATCTTTTCACTTGACAATGATGTATGGGTTTGTTGAAAAACACTTTTCAGGTATTATCATTTTAAAAAGTCCCTCTCTCTTTTTAGTTTGTCTTCCCCTTCTGATACAGAGACAAATATAAGATGCAATGCACATGGAAGGGGTTTATCAAGAGCTGAATTAATACTAATTAGAAATTAAATCCACCTGAATGCCCCTTCTAAGAGCACTTCAGCAAAATCCTTCTCTAGGCTTGGTTATTTTTTTTTTTTGTGGGCACAGAGCTTTCTAATAATCCTACTTGTGTTTAATTATTTTAAGCACCAGATTTGAGATCCTATTTTTCCACATGACAGACCATTGGTCAGGGAACTTGCACCACTTTGCAAATAAAAATCTTCCAATGACAACCCCCTTTTCTTTGCTTATTAACCATGGTAAATTCAAAGGTCGCTTTCTCGACAGTAGTGGTCCTTTATAGCCAGGTATGAGTGTTCACTCACATTTAATTTACATATCATTTGGGGACTTCCTCCCCCACCTTACCACAGAGACAACAGGAACGGCAACACCTAGAGAGAACATGGGGTGCTTCCAGATGGAAGTTTATTGTGGTGCTGCACATGCATGAAAGTTATCTGTAGAGTCCACACAGCATCATTATTTCTATTTTCCATGAATATTTGAACCACTTAATCTCAGGGTTGTGAGTTTGAGCCCCATGTTGGGCAAAAGATTCCTGCATTGCAGGGGGGTTGGACTAGATGACTCTTGTGGTCCCTTCCAACCGTACAATCCTATGATTTTATGTGCACCACTTTTTTGATTAAGCGGTATATAAATCTTGTTGAATAAATACAAATAAAAAATAATGTAATCAAAATGCCAGCTCCCACTCTTTTTTTAACATTTAATCTGGATTTCCCCTTCAGGTTTCTTTCCCCCCCCCCCTGGAAAGTGCAGCTAGTGGGTTCCTGTTGTATCTCAACAGGACTGCTGTTCTACAAGGCAGGGGGTAGCCACCTTAAATGATGTTCTAACACTGAGCAGTGGACCATCCCTGCACCGTTTAGGAACACAGGGCGCTGCCTTGTGCCAAGTCAGACCAACAGTCAATCTAATTCAATATTGTCTACCACCCTGACTGGCAGCAGCTCTCTAGGGTTTCAGGCAGAGAACCTTTCCAGCCCCATCTGGAGATGCCTGGGATTGAACCTGGGACCTTCTGCATGCAAAGCAGATGTTCTGCCCCTGAGCTATGGCCCTTCTTCCCTTGTACCAACTGCAGCACCTGCCTATTGCCCAGTGGGCAACCTCAGTACACAGACACATTATGCAGGGCACAATAACCAGCCATGTTTGATGCAGGTACTACGATGAATATAAACTCTCGCAACATTTCATGCTGGCCCATTATCTCCAACCAAATATTTTAGACCATAGCTGTGGTTCTTTTCCCCTGGAAAACAGTGTGTCTCGAATCCCATTGGGTGACGCGGAGTCAAAGCTTTAAATTAATCAGGCTGATCATATAACTTGCATTGGAACAAAAAGTTATTTAACTTGTTGTGTCTTTCTTTGAGCTTAGGAAAGAATGCATAAAATGTATGATTTGTTCTGCAGGAGCAAAGCACAGAAGTGCCCGCCAATGCAAACAGACTGCCTCGCTGAATAAATGAAGACCGCTTGACTGATAATAAAAAAAGTTTTGGGTGGTATTTCTCACTGGAAAACTGGTGTCTAAATTTATAACATATATAATTCAGTTTCCAAATAGCTACCAAGCCTTGGTAGGTCCCTTAATGAGGAGAAAAATACTATTTCAGCGGAAGACTTTCCAACCTTTTCTTTAAAATAAAAAAAAATTGGTTATGTAAAGTTAAACAGCTGAAGCATGAGACCAGTTTTCTGACATGGATTAATTTCCTCAAGGAAGTAAAGCAAGCAAGGGCATTCCAATGCAGCCAACTGACATTGTGACCAATTTTTCAACTGCTTTTCGCTATACCCTTTGCTGGAAAAGGATGAAGAAAATGAGGGTGAGTGTGGATTATTAGGACTTAATAATCGACCTATTACAAGATACATTTTATTCCTAGGATTTCCATGCCCCGCCCCCAAACCAGAATGATTAGTGAATTTACCATTTCACTTTTGTGGTGCATTCCATTCTATGCAAGAGTCAGGCCAAAATTCTCCACCGGTGTTCAGAAACACTTTGGAAATTATTTCCACATGTCCAGGAGTCACTCGTAATGATGACCGCTAATACCAATCCTTTTGTTACAGTATTAAACTCAAAAATAGACCACTGTTGTCTTTGATTAACATAAGCAGAGTAAAGAACAAAGACGTACCACTAGCATCGTGACAGTTTTATGGCTGCCATGTGAAGAAAAACGTATGCTTATTAGCATTGAAAATATAAAACATTCCTTGTTTTAGCTGGCTGTTAAAGTGTTATGATCTTCTCTCTCTGCTTCAGAACCTCAAAACCACAGACAAGTTACCTATTTCCTGCTCTGCACATCTGGGGAACTTGGTAGATAAAGAAATTCAAAAACCTGGGGCACTGGACCAAACAGGAGGTCATTACAGATCTTCCCATGTGGTCTTGGCACTCTGGGCTGCCATACTTTAGTCTTTTACTATATTTATTAGCTGTCCCACAACAAAAGGTTCTCAAAGAACACATTTAACACAGACGTATACAAAAACACTTAGGAACACAATAAGCTGCCTTAGGCAAAGTCAGAAGACCATTGGGTCCATCTAGCCAGGTTTTGACTGGCAGATTTCCAGGACTTCAGCCCTATCTGGAGATGCTGGGGATTGAACTGGGCACCTTCCACATGTTCAGCGGGTGCTTGACCACTGAGCTACAGCCCTTGTAGTAAGATACCTTCTAAGGCATATCCAGTAGTTCTTTATACATCAGCACTAGCAGGTGAGAGGCATGATAGGGCCACCTGCTCTGAAAGGATTGCAAAATGGACACCAAGAACTGTGTAATATATTGTTCACTGTTACTGAAATCAAATCATGCAATGTTTCCTTTTTTGGCAGGAAACAATTTGGCATGTTTTCAGATTGATAGGTGAAAAATTGGGCTGTGACTTTCCACACTCAGGAGAGACATGAAACTAGTACCTGAAATATAGGGTTCCTTCAGCTGAGGGCAGAAGGAAACAGCTTCGTTTTAGGATCAGGCAAAGGAGGCAAAACCTGCTTCCTCCAACTGCTGAAATCCTATTTGGCTTGGATGGTTAATATCCAAGTGTCATAGTTTTTTGTTTAGTTCAGAAAGTTGGACGAGGTGAAGATTGTTTATTGAAACGTAATATTTATAGCGCACCTTTCCCACTGATATCAGTCCCTAAGATGGCTCAACAGAACCAGTTAAAACAATCCGTACAATACCAACAAGAATAAAAGCAACAATATTGCCAGTCTGCAGCAGTAAACCAATAAGGCAATCACAAAGTTTTTTGTTGGCACTTAATGCCGGTGCCAAATAAATGTGTATTCCAAAGTCTGGGTGCCACCACATTCCCATTGGCTTCCCAACTCACCTCAGAAGTTGGGAGCACCAGAGCAGAGCCTTAGCATAAGATCTTAATGACAGGATGAATTCATATGGGAGGGCCATAATCTAGACAGAGCTCTCCAGTACTATATATGTTATCTAATCCTATATCAGTTTCAGGGCCACCAAGATTTTCTGCGCTAGTGCAATTCTTAGTTGGGAGGAGCAAAATTTGGGGGTGTACTCAAGGCTCACAATAAAACCCCTCAACAATTAATAACTTGCCCTTCTATGCCAGCTTTCCTGATTAGACAGACACGCAGACTCCATATTGGGCTCTATGGACTCCATATTGGATTCTATACATCTTCCCCTTTTTAGGTATAAGAAATACTCCTTGGTGTGAATGTGTGTGTAATTTCAGCTATGAATATTCAGGTTATGAATAAAAAGAGAGATGAATCTACAATCAGATAAATTAATAATCAAATCTGTAATTAGTGCTAATTAATGAATCATCAGTTCAAGCTACACATAACTGCCCAAGAGAATACTAAGGCAACATTCTGATAGAACAAAACACCATGGGTATGTCTCTTCAGAAGATCAGGGTTTATTTTAACCAGAGGCTCCAATTTTTCTTCCAAACAGAAAGAGACTAATGAAAGGTACCCAGAGTAACACAGAGAAGCAGTGCCAGTTTTTATCCACCAAGATGAAAGTGAGATAGATAAACAAGTTTTAACAAGAAATTACATCCAAGGAGCCCCAAATTCTATTTTCACTGTAAAGATTGCTTTAAATCTAGAGACACTCCGTGGATTTAATTAACTACACTTCTTTTACTGGTTTCACAGTACAAAGAAGGCATGGTTACAAGGCAACGATGGCTTCTCCTGGTATTATATAGGAGCTCATTTGAGCCTGACAATGGGTGAGGTGAGAAAAGATGGGAGGCAGGGACAATGTTAGGATGGCCACATAAGCGTCATCAAAAAAAAGAGGACAGAAATTTGCATATGCTTATTTTAAAGATGTAAAATAAGCAATAGATTATTATAATCAAACTGAAATACAACACATTTCACCATAGAGAGGAAGATTGTGACCTGCTGGCCAGAGTGCCTGCTTAGCCTGATGTCCAAGCATCAGTAAGGTGCTAACTGCTGATGGGCAACTTCAAGACCCCCTACTCTCCCTTCTTAGGGTTATCATGATCTTTCAGCCAGACATCCCTTCAAACAGAGGTCTGCCTTCTGAAAATCAGAACACATACTAAGCAGTGTGCTGCTTGTGGGAGATGTGCTGTGATAGTCCTTCTACATTCTGCATGTGGCCCTCTGTGCCCAACCCTATTGATCAAGACCATGTTGAGTGGACTTGGCTGCTGCAGTTTTGACCGGTTCAGTTAAAAGGACCTGCAAAACCCGGGTTCTAAGGCAGGCATCCCCAAACTTCAGTCCTCCAGATGTTTTGGACTACAATTCCCATCATCCCTGACCACTGGTCCTGTTAGCTAGGGATCATGGGAGTTGTAGGCCAAAACATCTGGAGGGCCGCAGTTTGGGGATGCCTGTTCTAAGGTGTCTAACTACCGTTATATGCTACCGAGCCCAGTTCAAGGTGTCAGTATTAATGATGTTTAAGGCCCTGAGCAACTATAGTGTGCCAGTGCACCTACAGGACCTGAGTCTCACCACCCCCCTGCCTTGCTCCTAGTATCGTAAATACCTGAAATGCTATTGTCAGGGGACTGGCTCCACAGCATTGCCCTACTGGGTCTGGCTGTTGCTGAATGGCACTACTGAAAAAGCTCTCCCTTGTGGTTGAATAACCCATTGACAACAGAGAAGACAACTAGAGAAGAGCTTCAGCAGAAGATCATATTAATTATGTCCTCTTTGAATGGACTGATATTAGCTTCCTAGTGAGTTTGTAGAGTTCACCTGTCGTATGGCACAAATGCAGCACTTCTAGGTCCAGAATCCACAGAAGGCGAGCTCCTGAAACATACAATTTGGATTTTACCTCTATATAAAGAGATATTCTCAAGGAGCAGTGTTAAGTCTGCAAGCTGTTTTGCCACTTTGGTCCCTTCAAGTGAATTATCTTTCACACACACCCCTTATAAACACAAAAAATAATTACCGATCTCTTTGTTTTAAATTTTAAACATTCAGGCAAAGTTAATGTTGAGATAGTTATCATTTTAAAAGTTCCTTAATTGCAACAGGGCAGTTGACTGGTACTACTGACTGCCGGATAGCAAGGGGATTATCCTTTTCGCAAATGTGCACAGCGAGACAAGACACCCCATCACTTCCAAAGATGGATTCCTCTCCCCCCCCCCCAGTTGAAATAGAGAATATGATGCTATACTACATTTATAATGATTGGTAAATCAAACTATGCATTTAACTCTGTGAGTAGATTTCAGGTGGGCACAGAAATTCACTTCAGGTTATTCTCCTCTTCCCTCCAAATGAATTAACAGCCTGAGGGGAAATCCTCTACCAGTTTGACACTAATGCCGACTTTCCTAACTAATGCTTTTCACCTGTGACAGTCACAGGTCAATCGCAGCACTTGGCACCTTCTATAGCTACAGAATCGACCTGAATTTTCCGCAATGGTGAATAAATAAGCCTGTTGTGCAAATCTTGCTGGGTGTTTAGGATGGGGATGGGTTTCTCTCAGTAAGCGAAAAATTTGACTGAGTGGTGAGTGGGAAATGCAGGTTTGATTTAGCAACTGCCATATTCTGTGTGCTTGTGTGTGTACGTGTAAAGTCAAGTTTTGAATGAATTTCAGTCCATTATATACAATTTCTACACACATGCACCTTCCCTCCAAAATGACAGTCATGCTATTAAGCATAATAATTGTTCATGAGTGAACGCTGCTTATTGTCCCTTTTGATTTTGCCTCTGAGGCTGGCTTCTTACTCAGCAGAAGTCAAGGGTCACCTGCTAAATCATGCATACCCACAATCCCTTGTGAATTATGCAGTTGACAAACTGCCGTTAATGATTAGTACAACCTGCATTAAAACCCTGGCACTAAATTGATATTACTTGAGTGATGGATTACAACTCTAATGAGCAGATTATTGCCACAAGTGACCTTGTCGACTGAAAGAGTGTTTCAATATAACTCACATATCTAACCTTCTCCTGTCATAGCAGTGCTAAAATATATATACATATACTTTTTAAAAAAACTCTAAATGTTTCTTTCTAATCTCTCAGTAAGATCTAAACAGCTTCTTTGAGAGGGGGTTAGTCTCATTACTCTAGAGCAATACCCCAGTTGATATACTTTAAAAAATGTTAAATATATAAACTGACCAGAAACCTGTACAATTCTGATGAAAAAATATTCCGGTTTTTTTTTTCTTTTACCCTCCTATTCCTTCAGAGCATTGATGTTCCAGTATGAGTTGCTAACTTGACTGCAGAGGGTGATCGCATGCTTACCAGTATAAACATGGATGAACATGTCATTTATGGCTATGAATGGAGGTGCTCTTTAAAAAAAAGAATCAAACTTTCTTAATCATTCAGGTAAAATAGTAATAAACTTAAATAATTAAATCATGATACACACACATACACACACCCCTGTTCACTGTGCATCATATTGATTTGTATGCTTTTTCAAAGAATCCATTCTTGGTGTGTAGGGACATCAAAAAAACTGTGATTTACCCCAGTCCAATTGCGGTTAATTTGGAAATATGATGGTGACAATTTTCCTAGGGATTTCAGCAAGAAAACCTTGCGCACAAACACATCCTGTGGCACAGAAGAAACAGCCTTTGTGTTTTATTTTAATAGACCCCCCCCCCACATATGAAGCACGTTCTGGCTTTTGTCCATACATAGTTAGCAGCACATTCAGAAATGCTTGTCATTCTACATGAGAACAGATGAGGTTGGGGAAGGGAAGGGGAGATGAGAAGCTCTTTAATGATGGAACTAATTGAGCATAAGCCATGTTGACTCATAAGGGAGAAGGGGGAAGAAATCGCAAGAGAGGAACAAAACACATATGCTTCACCACTAATTTTCCCTAAACATGAATGAACAGCTATGAACAAATAAGAAGAAGTTAAGAGGGGGTGGAAGATGGAGGGTTTATAAACTCCTTCCTATCAGTCACAGGGCTGTTGCCATCAGTGTAAATCAGGAAAATAACTCAGGGGAGTTAAAAGAAGAATGAAACCAACTACATCACAACCAGACTGGTGTGAAGCCAAGCTCAGAGTACAACCAACCGCTGTTTAATCTCGAGACCAACAGCTCTGTGAACACCACCTATTAGTAAAGGATGCTCCAGAAACTGAGAAAAATTGAACTCCACTTGAAACACGGAGCATGTTCAAACCATAAGCAATGGTTTGAAGCTGGATTGATTGAAACTAACCATAGTTAGGGTTAAGCAGCTGTCCATGGTTTGGATGCAACAATAAGTTAAAGGAAAGCAGTTGTTTCCAAACTCCATCCTTCAAGCTAGCAGGAGGACAAGATGAGAGCGCGGAGCACACAGGCTCAGGAGGAGGCAAAGCTTGATCATGTAGCGATAAGCCATGGTTTAGCATGAAGGTCTTCATGGTTCCTTGCTGTCGTTTTGAAAATGCTTGTAGAGAAGCTGTCAAAATCAGTCACAGTTGTACATCTTTGTAATATGTGAGAGGGAAAATGTGAATCTAAGGTATGTGAGTCAAAGATAACATTCAGGATCACGTGTCCTATTACAAGGATTCTCCTTTACTGTACTTTCTGGGTTATAATAATAATTTTAATAATTTTCCATTTGTACCCTGCCCATCTGGCTGGGTCCCCCCAGCCACTCTGGGGTTCTCCCCTATATAGCACATATTGAATTAAATGGGCCTAACAGATCGCTACATTATGAAAGTATGGTATAGCTGTCCTCTTTGTGCCTTATTGTTCATCTACTATGTATTTTGGAAGATTGTTTGTTTGTGCATTCAAATACAACTTAAGGTACCATAATCAAATTGGTATGATGGTTCATGAGATCAAACAACAAGTTTCCATCAATGTCTTGTAGAATCAACATGGAAGACTGAAACTTTCCAAACTGTACTGCTGTTAACCACTGATTTCAAAACTGCACTGATTTTCTTTTTGTTTCTTAAAATTCTCAAGCAACACCAGGTACAAGGCTGCTATTCACAAACTAACTAACTATTATTATGCTGGGAATTATACCTGCCTTCCCTTTAAGAAAGGAAGTATTTGTTATTAAAGATAACTGGTTCTAGACCATTCTTCAGGAACAAAGTAAGGAGGACAAAGCCCATTTCAGCTTCACTACTTAAAATTAAGTAGTGGGGGTACAATTAGAGTATAGCAAAATTTAACGGATGGAACAATACCAGTGCCTAAAGAAATTTTTGTTTTGATATATATTTACATTATATCTCACATCTGTGAAATGTTTGGAGCAGCTATTTGCAAAACTACCATCTGGAAGCGAGAGAACATTTTATACTGGTCATTCCATAAACAGTGTTTTGGTTGGAAAAATTATTAAAGAATATCTCCCATGAAGCAGTTACTGTCTACTGGCTGTACTTTACAGTGCCAAATTCTACTCTCTCCCAGCTATAAAAGGGCCTAGCGTGCACACGCGGAGACAACTTTTATAAAGCTGTACAGCTTTTTAAGGAAGCTGTTAACAATTTCAATAGCCAGCAACAATCAGAGAGACTTCCATAAGATGCAGGGAATAAGAGGGCAATGTCACATCAGCATGGCATCTGTAACATCAGACTCCAAGTGACTGTCACTTGCTTCAAAAGCCTGAACGGCATGATCACTCCAGTGCAGAAAGTGAAATGCTGCAGGGCCTGCAACAATCCAGACAGCCCACTAGCCAAAGTACATTCATGAAGTTCTATAAAAACCTTCTAAAAAGTCAGGAATCACAATGAAATTCTGATAACATTATAGCAGGTTACAGTTACTACACCCGATATAATCTCATGGAACATAGAACTGTTAGGGCATGCCTGCAGTGCAAGTTTATTATAAAGTACAGAGAAAGTAAAATAATAAATAATAAAAATGTTCACTGTATATGATTCATTTCCATCTTTTTGACTTTATTACTCAAGTTTACCCTCTATACAAAAGGCATTGTCTCAGATACATAGACTTTTTGTGTGAAAAAGAACATGAAATAATGACGTGGATTTGAGGATTTAAGGTAATGTTTGTTTATAGAAAGTGTTGTTGTTGGGGTAGATGAAGTGAATATTGTTTTTATATAGCTGATGAAAAACAGGAAGTTCTTTAGTTTCTAAACTTTCTCTCTCTTTTAACCTCTTTTCTTTCTTTCTTTCTTTCTTTCTTTCTTTCTTTCTTTCTTTCTTTCTTTCTTTCTTTCTCCCCCTCCTTCTCTCTATGTTTTTATTTTATTTAGATTAACATTTTAGTTTGGATTTTAAAAAAGAAACTTGATATTGAGCTTTGTATTTCTCTTTATAAACCCTAACAAAGTTTGTTACCAGGTATAGATCTCTCCACTGATATTTTCCTGGTTTAACATGTGGGGGAATAGAAGAAAATGGCAGAAATCATGAAATGGGATGGGTTAGCTCAAATGAAAACCTCCTTCACCACCCAATCAACACCTTTCCCTCATGTGATGGCTCTAGAATGGAGGGGGGGGGGACTTTACCAGCCATTCTGCACTAAGAAATCTTCCAGGGGTCAGATTCCAGCGGAGCATGGGGCCAGAGTCAAAAGTAGCCAAAGCAACAAATGCAAACCTTACCTTTGTACGGTAGGTTAGCTTCCACCCACACACCTTCCTCTGCCCTCTGTCCACAGGCCCAAAGGAGGGCTAGCACAAATGATTTGGTGCAGGGAAATCAAAGGAGGATGTCAAAAACATCGTAGTGACTTTATCATAAGAAAAGGTAAACGTATAACATCGCCTGCAAAGCCCCACTGCTGTTACAGACTTGGGTTAGACACCAAAGCAAAAAGAGGTCTCCATGACTTGTCCGCAAGGTGCTAATATGTTAAGCAAGCTACATCAGCTGGCATCAATAGCCCAATTAACTCAGCCCTGGCTTAGAGGCCCCTTCCCAACTCCCATCCATCTTTCAAATAAGGGAATAGCTGACAGGCGTCTGGGGTGAGAAGCCTCTCCTCTCTCAACTAACTGAGCCAAAACTAAGGTTCCAAAGCGTCAAAGCAGATAAACACATGTGAGGGCGCATCCTTGCAGCAAATAAGTTCCTGGATTATCTTGACCACCAAGATGGTGTTTACTGGCCTTCAGGAATGTTTTCGCCGTTTCGTTCTACACACCCTCCATCCAGGCAAGCAAGCAAGGAAGCATTGCCAGAGCTCAAGGACACATTCTTTCCAAGTCAAAACCTTCAGGGAAGGTGGAAAGGGGAGTTGGTAAGGGGTGCAGCATAGAGATGGAGCATTGCCCAGTCAGAATCCCAATAGCCAATTAGGTAGGGCTGCAAGGTGACTGCTATGAACAGGGCAACCTAAACAGCAACAAACTGAGCCACTTTGTCTCAAGTGCAGAATTTCTGCATTAGTGGGTGATCTCCGGAGGAAGAGAGCCGAACGAAGCCACTATGAGGTCTTTTGTCCCACTGGTAGGTAAATAATGGCAGCGATTCTTCCCACTTCAAAACATTTCTGTTGCCTTTTGTATTTAAAGAAGTTTCTTTCCACTCCACAGCTTTGAACATAATTACTTTCCACTGTAGTCTAACAGAGTCACTAAGCAGCTGATAAAAGGCAAAGGAATCAGGACTATTTTCCAACTGAAAAAAGGGCTTTTTTTATTGGAACTGATAACTCTCACCAAGGGCTCCAGGCTTCTGTTACATCAATTTGAGGAACTCATAATCTCTGCATTATGAATGTTCAACCAGGCTATTTCCTACTGAAGTGCTTGGCGCACCTTGAGCATTGCTTGCTTCTGTTGTCATCCTTGGGTAAACAGCTTTTGACACATTTTCAATATGATTACATTAGAACAAGTGGGCTGTGATTGATAACCTAATATTCAGGCCATGCAAATCATCAATCACTGGAAGTATATTAATTATTCAATGTAACCGTCTAATGCAAGAATCAATGCTGGAAATGAAGAAAAGAAGCTCACAGTTCCCAGTAGAGTCAACAGTAGATAATAAAAAAGGAATACTAAATAATCTGAGTTTATAATCATCTTTTTAATAAAATCCATTTATTTAGCTGTCAAAAACATGGTACAATTAGGGTGGGTGTTTTTTTGGTTTTTTGTTTAAAAAGGAAAATTGGATAATGAAAATTATTATTATTTCCTTGAAGAAAAGACTTTCATGCTTTTAAGCAGTGATTACATTAGTGGTTTAAAAAATGAGAGCTGTAAATGAAAGCAGAGATAGATTCTAGGACAAACTGTATCACAAGGGATTTAAGCTGTCCATTTTATATATGGGGAGTTTAGATCTGAAACCATGAGGGCATCTGCACTATAATACTCTTTAACCAGTTTGCTGAAAAGAAGTCAAGGGAACGATAGTTCTGTAAGATGATGATTGCTGTCTGACAAGAAATTCTCTTTATTATCAAAGTTAGTGTTCCTATAATACCATAGGAAATGCTATAACTGACGAAGTGGTTTGAAAGCCTTAAAAATCAAATCTCCATGCAAAGGTTTTCAGTTACGACATACAACGTGTGAACACGTGGAAAGAAAACGTACAAGTCACTGGTGTTGTTTTATTGCTGCTTGCTTGCAAGCATTTATCCCCATGTCAACATTGACAACAACACACATGTGTGGTAAAACCATCATTCCTTGAGGGGAGAACAGGGAATTATCTCTCTACAAGCTGTAGTACTAAACTATTTTCAGGAGAAATATTGTAGCGTCTGCATTTCATATGAGAAATGACAATGGATTGAAAAGCAATCTGATCACTTACCCTATGGTAAGAACAAGGATTAATTAGAATGAAGTTAACATAAGCTTATATTAGTTTACATTTGAAGGGCCAGACTTCTCTTTAGGCAGTTTCTCCCACTCTTTTCACACCATTTTTGCAGTTTTTGCACTTAAATTGATTTATCTAATTATTTCCTGGTGCTGCATGTATATGCAGTCATGTATGAACCCTAAGTGGGGAGGCGCTTATATACGTGTGTGTGTGTGTGTGTGTGTGTGTGTGTGTGTGGTGTGTTTGGATGGGCAAATGGACATATTGATATATTCGCACTGCATTAATGTAAAATGTCACCCACTGTGGTCACTTGTACGAACAGCCATAAAGATGCTGTTTTCAAAACTAAAACTTTTTTCTTTTAGCAAATACAGATGTTACACCTCCCCAAAAGACCAGCACAGTCCTTTTGTGGAGAGGATTGTGGAAACATACCACTATGTTGCCACTCTTTGATTGTATTGCCCACAGACTGCGAATATGCAAGACGCCTATCAGCAGCTGTTCCATAAAGGAAAGCTACTATTTGCTCATGCCATCCTCTTCTGCTGCCCTATTGAACATGTCATCAATCCTTCAACAGCTCTCCTTATACTGTTGCCAGTGTTTTGTTCCTGTTGCCCAACTTTTCTTTTAAAATAAAATAAAATAGTAATTTTGATTAAAAGTGTCTGCAGTGAAAGAATTTCATGCGAAGCAAGCTCAATAATTCGAAAGCTCCCCTCTAAAGTTTTCTTTGAAATGTTAATAAAAACCTTTTTTTTTTCAGGGACAAAATGCCATTGGCAAACTAAAGGTGGAGTTTAAGACTTGAAGTGTTAAATAAATTCCATAATGAAAGCAGGCTGACGTTTACAGAACGCTGCAGTTAGTGGCTTCAGCAGAAAGCTGCAAATGAGTCCAAACTGAGGGCAGAAAGAAATACATAGAATAATGAACAATATCACTACACAATGCAGGACACAACACATAAATTAAGATGCGGAATTGGTATGTCACAAGACATGTTTTAAAATGGTATTAAAGTAGGGATGGGAATCTGTGGCCTTCCAGATATTGGTGGACTACAACTCCCATCATCCCTAGCCTGAGGCTGATGGGAGTTGTAGTCCAGCAGCACCTGCAGATCCAGTGGTTCCTCACTCCTGGATTAGGCAAATGTATAGGTCTATCAACGTCTCTTAGTCATGATAGCTATAATGGGGCTTCCACATTTGGAAGCAGTATGCTACAATACCAACTGCCTAAGGCAGTGATAGCTAACCTTGACACTCCAGATGTTTTGGGACTACAACTCCCATCATCCCTGACCACTGATCCTGTTAGCTAGGGATGATGGGAGTTGTAGTTCCAAAACATCTGGAGTGTCAAGGTTAGCCATCACTGGCCTAGGGACTATAGCAAAAGTGGGCTACAGTATTGACTTCAGGATCTGTTTGTGGTCTTCTCGGGTGCATCTGGGTGGATTCTGTGGGAAGCAGGATGCTAGACAAGATAGGTCTTTGGTCCAGGAGGACTTTTCTTGTGATCCTAATATGTGTATGCACAAATATATTAAATGTTATCAATTTCTTCTTGCATCTTAATACAGGAGCCAGTGACTTACTATAAATCAGGAAAGTGAACAGCAAAAAGAGAGATAGCCGTGTTGGTCTGTCATAGTCAAAATAAGACAAAATAAAATAAAAAAATTCCTTCCAGTAGCACCTTAGAGACCCAACTAAGTTTGTTCTTGGTATGAGCTTTCGTGTGCATGCACACTTCTTCAGATAACTTCAGGTATCTGAAGAAGTGTGCATGCACACGAAAGCTCATACCAAGAACAAACTTAGTTGGTCTCTAAGGTGCTACTGGAAGGAATTTTTTATTTATTTTGTTTATTTTAGCAAAAGGGAAAGTCTGATTTAGCAATAAGGATAAAGCAATATCACCACGAAAGACCTGCTTCTACTAGGAAGCCACTTATTTTGTTTATTGGCATTTATACACTGGGTCTTCTTTTATGATGGAACTCAAAGTGATGTACATGGGGATTCCAAGTAGTCTTCCCATCAAGGAACTGGCCAAATCTAACCAAATCAAGATTGCAATACCATGTGCCTTCAGACATATCCTGGGACCTATTCTGTTTGAGGTATTCTGCCAAGGGACAACTTTGATCAAGCACTCTAGATTTCAGGAGTTTAGACAGAAGGATTAACTGGAGAAAATCTTGTACAGTCCATATCAAGCCAAGCGTAATACAGGTGAATGTGTACCAGGTAGGCAATTTGTTCTGTGCAAACTGCTCTGCCTTGTATCAGCCTCGAAAAAGAAGAGTTCTGTCCATGTCAAAGCACGCCAACTTCACATCAAACAGTTTGCAAACAAGAGTAGCGAATGGCTTGAATGTGACTGCTTATTCCATGTGTGCTATTTGTTGTGAGCATCACAGAGGGTGATTTAATTATAATTGAACACTGTAAGATAAGTGGGTGGATAATTATGTGAATAAGCATCAATTGCACATTTAGATGACCAACCATCAATGTATTTGCTTTAGCAAGAAGAATTGATGGATACTGAAATTTGAACTTGGAGTTAGGCATACCTGTTTTCCCAGGTGGTGAAAAGTTGGCTACCATTTCGTCCTATGTAATACATTTTATTCCAGTGAATATCAAGCTTTAAATTGTGCATGCTGCAACTATGACAAACAAGCTGTTTTAGCTGCAGCACAGGAACTTTGAGTTCTGTTCTTTGTTTTCTTGTTTTTCACTAGACCCTAGTCCTGGAACAGCCAATCAGCCACACACTATTCTCCAATTTGGGCCTTCAGGGGCCTTCCCCAATACATTGCTGAGTTTTTGCAACTGTCAATAGGTTTTATGCATGTGGGAGTGGTTTAGTGCAGTTTTTAATGGCTTGCCTCAAACTGTTTGTGTAACCCCACATTGAAATGAGGGGTCACACAAGAACTTGCCTCAGAAACTCAAAGAAGGGTCAGAAGGCTTGGTTGCATGTTTGTCAATAAATAGGGTACTCTATTACTCAAACATGTACCCACTCCTTACTCCATATATGCTAACACAGTCACGACGATCCGTGGCACTTTTATAAGTGTCATATAATGTTCATTCTGCACTTGTTAGGAAGCTCTCTCCTTGCCCATTGACATTAATCAGATTACTCCCCTGTAAGCGGTATATAAATGTTTAACTGTTGGTTATTCATATATATAAAAAGGTAAAGGGACCCCTGGCCATTAGGTCCAGTCATGACAGACTCTGGGGTTGCGGGCGCTCATCTCGCATTATTGGCTGAGGGAGCCGGCGTACAGCGGCCAGCATGACAAAGCCGCTTCTGGCGAACCAGAGCAGCGCACGGAAATGCCGTTTACCTTCCCGCTGTAGGGGGTACCTATTTATCTACTTGAACTTTGACGTGCTTTCAAACTGCTAGGTTGGCAGGAGCTGGGACTGAGCAATGGGAGCTCACCTCATCGCGGGGATTCGAACCGCCGACCTTCTGATCGGCAAGCCCTAGGCTCTGTGGTTTAACCCACAGCGCCACCCACATCCCTTCATTCATATTATATATATATAACTTCCATTGATTTTTATTTACACTTTTAATGGATAGTTTGCATTCTTGGTAAATCACTTTACAGGTTTTCATTTGCAAGTAAGCAGTATATAAATGTTAAATAAATACATTTTTATATAACTGATTGACATATATTTAGTTCCCTTTCTGTATGTATGAGATAAATAGCACAATAACACTTACTGTAACAATGGGGCAGGGAGAGAGATTTCTGTAATCCCCCTACATGACCACGGTGTTGACCACAATGCATTCCCAATACTTTAAAGTTATTTTGGTTCCGTCTACATTTTACCCATGAGTGTTTGGTTACAACAGCAACACCTGGTGTCCAGCCTCCGGCCAGAGCCTGCTCAGGAAAAAGTAAAGTCCAGGCTTGTGAAGTGATGCCTTTTTCCTGTCTGAAGTTGGCGGGAAAATCAACCCCTTAAATGAAAGGAATGATTTGCTTTGCCCTTTTCTTTCTGTCTTACATACCATATTTTTCCTTGTATAAGACGCCCCCATGTATAAGACAACCCCTATTTTTTTGGGACCCCAAATTAAGAAATCAATACTTTAAAGATCAAACAGAACTTTGATATTTTATTAAATAGTCAAAGCACCGGCACAAATATTCAATGGAGCGTGTCTCTGGTGGTTCCAGCAGCTTCTTCACGTCTGCCGCTGAAAGGTAAGTAATGTTTTCTTTAACCCATGTACATTCGCTACCCATGTATAAGACAACCTACAATTTTTGACTAAAAAATAGCAAAAATCATTGTCTTCTACACGGGAAAATACGGTATTTGTGTTCCTTTTATAAATCTAACTGTGGAAAGTTAGATTTTAAGTATCTGAGAATCAGAGCAGTCCTTTGTAGATGGGCAGATGTTTCCCCTCAGAAAATTTTCCTCACACAGGAACATTTTGATGGGAGATGGGAAGATGGGATTACCTTGAGAAGAAGGGCATTCCCTGGGAAACAAGCAAGCAAGCAAGCAAGCAAGCAAGTAAGTAAGTAAGTAAGTAAGTAAGTAAGTAAGTAAGTAAGTAAGTAAACTGCCTGGTTATGCCAGTTTCAATGAAGCTGTCCTTTCTGTTCCAACATCGTGGCTCTGAAATGAATTATGGGTGAAGCCTGTCCATATCATGGTGCTTCTTTTCTCTCACAAATGCCATGAGTAGGACTTGCTCTGGCCAGAGATTATAAGTGTGTGTGTGTGTGTGTGTGTGTGTGTGTGTGTGTGTGTGTGTGTGTGTGATGTTGTGGTAATAATATAAGTCTGGAGGGAAATTGTCACACACGTATAGGAGAATTCGGAAAAGAGAATTCTACAAACTCGGAGAAAGGGTCCAACCGCCTTTGTTTGTGAGACCCACAAACAAAGTGGTTGCAAATGGGAGCCATTATCCTACACATAATGTACAGAACCTACCACTCTCCCTCCTCCTACTGCCAGTTTGGAGCTCTTTAAGCAAAACAGCTGCTCTCAGCTCACAGGAGCGACTCCTGCTGCCTCACCCATCAAGACAACTAGTGAGTTTCCTCACAGAAATGTTTGGCAGGTTTAGTAGGCATTGGTTGCATGCAAATAGGTGCCGAATAAATCATTGTATATTGCAGCACAGCCCCTGAGGGGGTTTGTACCTATGGAACTTGCTACTGTCACTCCACTTCCACATATACCTTAATCATGTTATTCATTCAGCAAGAAGGTTGAGCATTACAGCGAGAGACTTTAATCCCTCACTGCTGATGATCTGACTGTGAGAGACAGCACGAGAGCAGGAAACCTGGAGAAAAAAATTCTTTGGGCAGGATTCAAATACCATATTTCTCTACACTTGTTTTTAGGCAAGGGCCTCATTATCAGAGAATTTACCTGAACCTCTTTAGAAAAAGTGACGGGTTTGGGGCCTATGACAGCAGACCCCACGTGCCCAAAACGGGTTGCCACCAGATCCCTATAAAGCAGAGATTTTAAAGTGCAGGTCTCTCAGGTCTCCAGTCTTTGGTTCAATTTGTCACGTTTCTGAATCATTTTGCAGGTCTACTTGTTTTTAACCTTCACAAAAACGCGTTCGCACTTTGGTGCAATGTTTCATATGTATTCATTTCATTTCTGTGTGAAATCTTGTCTAATAGGATATGTAACACATTTTTGCATGTTATTTTCACCAGTACAATGCATTTTATGCGCACTTGATCCTAATATACACATTTTTGGTGCACATATTTTGGCTGGAGAAATGTGCATTCAGGGAAATGTGAATTTTGAAGGTTAGCTGCGTTTTGATCTGCAAACCGTTTCAGTAAGTGCAACCTAACTGAATTTCTCCCAAGTTTGATTCTGGTTTCAGGTATCTTTAAATTTGCACTTTCTTGAAACAACAGTTATTCTTTAAAATTCGCAATTATGGATGGAAATGTATAGGAAAAAATGGGGAACGTGTGTATGAAAATCAATAT
>JAWWNI010001049.1:0-187167 GCA_034642065.1 Darevskia nairensis
GTCCCCTTCTCCTTGTGCCCTCAACCTTTCCCAACATCAGGGTCTTTTCTAGGGAGTCTTCTCTTCTCATGAGGTGGCCAAAGTACTGGAGCCTCAACTTCATGATCTGTCCTTCTAGTGAGCACTCAGGGCTGATTCCTTTAAGAATGGATAGGTTTGATCTTCTTGCAGTCCATGGGACTCTCAAGAGTCTCCTCCAGAAAGAATAAATGAAAGAAAATTTAATTTTTTAATAAAGATTAATTTGACAGTGGCCTGGCCCATAATTTTCAAGTTTTTGAAGACCTTGACCCCTTGCACTTTTTTCCTCTTTCTTTTTTTCTTCTCACTTTATTTTCATAACTGAAACTCTTTTAATAAAATATTTTAATTTTTTTATAAAAATAGGTTTTTGAAGACTTGTGATCTCAATAATCAGGATTATTGATATTTGAAGACATGGCAAATGGCCTTTCTTGGGGGGGGGGATCTTTCATAAGTTAAAAATGTCCAGGGGTGAGTGCTGGAGATTGTTTCTTTGACATATATAAAAAAATAGTTTTATTTTATACACAAACACAGCAGCTCAGGAGTGACAGCAAACTACAGGTCTATTTGGCACAGTTCAAATTTGCTTTTTAAATTCTCTTTTGAAATTATAAAATAGTTTTAATTTGGATCGTGGAACCCTTTGAAATTATTGACCACACATCCTTTTCCTTTTGGTGTTTTTTGTTTCCTATCGACTCATTAAATCACATAACTGTATCTTATATTTCTTTACTGACCATTTACTCTCCTTCCTTGGAGGTTTTTAAGCACAGTTTGGATGGCCATCTGTCATGGGTGCTTTAGTTGAGATCCTTGCATTGCAGAGGGTTGGATGAGATGACCCTCAGATGATTCTACAATTCTACAATTCTATTATTCTTTCTTAAAGTGCCATTATTCTTTCTTAAGAGAGTCAGTGTGGTGTAGTGGTTAAGAGCGGTAGACTCGTAATCTGGGGAACCGGGTTCGCTTCCCCGCTCCTCCACATGCAGCTGCTGGGTGACCTTGGGCTAGTCACACTTCTCTGAAGTCTCTCAGCCCCACTGACCTCACAGGGTGTTTGTTGTGGGGGAGGAAGGGAAAGGAGATTGTTAGCCGCTTTGAGACTCCTTCGGGTAGTGATAAAGCGAGATATCAAATTCAAACTCTTCTTCTTCTTCTTCATCCCCAAATCCATGAAGCCAAATCACACCAATGCTAAATCAACCACTAAATGATGTAGACAGCACCATCCACAAGCAAGCAAGCAATATTTTCAGGATATTTCAGTACATTTTCAGGACAGGCAAACCGATCCATCTTGGTTTCCCTTAGCTTCTCATTATTTCCCATCTTACATTCAGTCTTGTACATTTCTGCATCTGTCTGTAATGCTTTTAGGGCCTTGTGAAAATTCACAAGGCCCTAAAGTATTTGTGCTACCCGCCCACAAATATACACACATTTGTATGCAATTTCACCCAATATGCTCATTTCTGCAAAGCGATTTCACCGAAAAGAATCCATTTCTCTCTCTGTGTGTTCTTCCACTAACGTGGAATGTGATGTAGCCCAGTATATCCACTTGTGACTAAATTACCTGGGTGAAAAGCTGCATTGCAAAATTCAGAGAAGCGCGGATTTCAAAGGATGGCTCCCTTTCAGTTCTCAGAATGTTCGAGAAAGTGCGAATTAGGTTTACCTTTGAACATGAACTGAGTCAAATTTCTCCCTTTCCTCAGCTGAAAGCCAGTCTTTAACCAGAATTTCACGAGTTCCAACTCAGGTTTCCCTCCTCTCATCCACGGCACTCATGGGCTTGGGTCAAAAGGCACACAGTCTCAGGCACACCTCACGGGGCTGATCCAGGGAGAAAATGGGACAATCCCATGCATGCCCCTCAGAGGAAGAGTGGGGTGCAAATGTCCTGAATCCTGAAGACCTGTGTGAGCCTAGCTAAGGGGTTCAAAAGGCCCGCACTCTCCCTTGCCAAGCGGGAGAGAGATACGCAGCCTTCAACAACAGAAAAAGCCAAATCCGGAAGTCAGGTCACATAGATTTCTGTTTATTTTTAGATAAGGCATTTTCACACTGCAAAGCTCCCTTCTTTCATCCTTCTCTCTCTCCCTCTCACTCTCTCTCTCTCTCTCTCTCCCATTTCCAGCATCTCCTAGCCCCCCCCCCCGCCTCTCCTAGAAAATGCTTCCACTGTTTGGAGTAATCACGTGCTGATTGCATCAATCAAATGACAAGCATCGCGGGGAGGAAGGAAGCATTTCCAGACCATTCATCCCGACTTCTCGCTTTCAAATAAAACTCTCTCAGATGGTGCATCCGGACTATTTCGTGTTCTACCACCAGAAAACTAAGCAGCATAATAAAGATCAGGGGGGTTGTCAATTCTCCCCCTCTCCATCCTACAATAGTCTGTTTGCAACTACAAACATCTTGCAGAAAAGACCCTGTGCTTTTAATTCACTTAAAATAAAATAAAAATCTCAGCTGCTCCGATATTCTTTTCAAGCTGTAGCAATATGATGGGTGCTTAGCTAGAAGAAGCATTTCCACCTAGACACGAATTGGTATCTTAAAATAGACGGCGAAGGGAATAAATTCACACAGGCATGGGAATAAATTCACAGAAGGGAGGGGAGCAAGGAAGTGTCACGGGGGGAAATGAAGAAGAAGAGAAGAAGAAGAGTTTGGATTTGATATCCCGATTTATCACTACCCGAAGGAGTCTCAAAGCGGCTAACATTCTCCTTTCCCTTCCTCCCCCACAACAAACACTCTGTGAGGTGAGTGGGGCTGAGAGACTTCAGAGAAGTGTGACTAGCCCAAGGTCACCCAGCAGCTGCATGTGGAGGAGCGGAGACGCGAACCCGGTTCACCAGATTACGAGTCCACCGCTCTTAACCACTACACCACACTGGCTCTCACACCACACTGGCCGAGGGGATCCGTTGCAGCGCATGTGACCAGGCAGCCATGGGGCTCATGCTTAACTCACGACTGGCCCTTGCTGTTCAGTGGCAGGGAACACATTTTGCATGTCAAAAGCCCCCCAACCGCCAGCATCTTCAGGGAGGGCTGGGAACGTACTTGGTTAAAATCATGGACAGATAGACAACGCTAAGCTAGATGGACCTCCGCTGTCGGAGGCAGCATGCTGGGAATCACCAATGGGGTGATTGCTCTTGCACTCAGATTCTGCTGGGAGGCTTTTCGTATGGATCAGGTTGGCCACTGTGAGAACAGAAGGCTGGACTAGAATCAGGGGTCAGCAAACTTTTTCAGCAGGGGGCCTGTCCACTGTCCCTCAGACCTTGGGGGGGGCAGACTATATTTTGAGAAGAAAAAAATGAATGAATTCTTATGCCCCACAAATAACCCAGAGATGCATCTAAAATCGTTCAAGTTGGATGTTTGTTAACAATCGCCTTTCTCCGTAACCCCTTGATTGATTCTGTTCAAATTTGGACACAACGTCCCATGCCCATATGGGAGCGATCATATGTACTTACATTGCATAAATACCACACCTTTCCCAGGTAAAAATGTGATTTTCTGCAAAAAGCGCCCTCCAGTGGACGTTAAACAGCACAGCACAATAAACAGTTGTAGAAACGAAGACAAAAACAGGAGGGGCAAATGGAGAACACATAGACTGAACTTTAATGATAAGGTGTAAGTAAACATACGCTTTCTCTTTCATAGTGTATCTTACTTTTGCATTTCACCAAATCAGCCACAGCAAGGCGAGGCCGGGTCACCTAGTTTTAAATAAAAGCACACATTCTGCTCATGTAAAGACACCAGGCAGGCCCCACAAATAACCCAGAGATGCATTTTAAATAAAAGCACACATTCTACACATGTAAAAACACGCAGATTCCCGGACCGTCCGCGGGCCGGATTTAGAAGGTGATTGGGCTTAGTTTGCCTACCCATGGGCTAGATTGGCCACTGGCCTCAGCTAGCAACACTCTTCTTACCTTCTTATGACTTATGATCCAGGTCAGTATAAGGCAGCAACCAATACAACTCTTAAGGGCATGGCCCATAGCTTGGTGGTTCAGGACAATATTTGCACACAAAAAGCTCCAAATTAAATCCTTTGTATCTCCACATCAGGCTGAGAAAGGCCCCCGAAGAGCTGCTACCAGTCTATGTAGATACTACTGAACTAGAGATCTTGCTACATTTTTAAGATCTGCTTTTCCTTCCCACCGTTGACCATGTTTTTGAAGTTCCCGTTTCTCTTCACATTAGGCAAGCACAAGGAAAGGAGAGGACTAGCCTTCTAGTCTCAGAAGTTCTCAGAAATTCAAGATGAAAAAATGTAAAAGGTCTAACCTCTTCCCCGCCCTACCCACCAGCACTGGATTCACCACCGCACACCCTCAAAGCAGCTCAATAAATTGTCTGCCTCCTTGCCCCTTGACTTGAAGGTCACAAATAGCTTCTCCCACATCCTTGAAAAACATTTAACAATCTATTGTCGCTCCATTAGGCAATGCTTCTGATTTCCTATTTAATCTCTCTCTCTCTCTCTCTCTCTCTCTCTCTCTCTCTCTCTCTCTCTCTCTCTCTCGTCTGTCGTATGCTTTCCAGTAGTCCAGCAAAGATGGCTCAAAAACAAGGGTTTCCATCGCTACTAGAAGCTGCGGACACATGCCACGCATGAACCATTAACAACCTTCACCATGCACACCACATGCAGTGCAATACAACCTTCTAAACAGCAGCTATTATGGTTTAATCTGGTGATTGGTTCTCCCGGTCTTCATATGCCACCTGCTCTGCACAACCACTACACAACTGCACCTGGGTCCACAGGCAACAGGCAGAAAAATAATCACCCTTATAAATTTTATAGTGGTACAGTTGGGTTTGGAAGCTACTGCTCTAGGTAACATCTCTATCTATCTATCTATCTATCTATCTATCTATCTATCTATCTATCTATCTATCTATCTCTGGCCCCATCTTCACCGAACATCTAACAGCATCATACCACTTTAAATAGTCAGGGCTTCTGGGAGCTGTGGTTTGTTAAGGGTGTTGGGAGTAGTCAGGAGACCGGGCGCTCCACTATTCCCCTCAGAAAGCTACAATTCCCAGATTTTCATGGGAAGAGGGATTGATTATTATACTACTCAGAACTTTAGGTCTCCTACCAACTCCCAGCACCCATAACTGTTTAAAGGGATATGATACTGTCTGAAATGTCCAGTGCAGATGGGCGTCTCTCTCTCTCTCTCTCTCTCTCTCTCTCTCTCTCTCTCTCTCTCTCTCTCTCTAGCTCTTTCTTTCTGTCTCTCTGACTTAAGCTCTATCACAACCCCTGGTGCTTTCCAAAATCCTAATAAAGTCTATGAATATGATGTGATTCTCCTTGAAGTCACTTAGAGGTGCTTTATCACAGCAGATGTGGAGTCTAATCATCCACAGGTCTACTCAGACCAAACTGTCCAATGTGCCTTTATTCCAGGAAAGTGCGCAGAGCATTGCAGATCCTCTGTTTTTGTTTGCAAGGACACTTCGACATATTGCCTGGCCCTTTCATCTTAAAGGGCACAGGAACTCTTCCTAAGAATCGCAACAAGGTCTATCACAGGGTGTGATCTCAAACGCAAGAAGTTCACAGCTCAAAGGGAAAAGGAAAATCAGTATAACAGTACCGACGCCTACAGAGTCCATATCAGATCATGAACCTCGGCAGACTGATTGATCTGCAGCTACCCCCTTTGACCTGCTAGGTGTGAGAAACGGAGAATCTACATTTTGCAGAAGGAAAGAGCCAGCACAGCTTAAATATTCAGGTCACGGGTTTCCTTAGGGAAAAGACTGGCCACTGGAACAGAAATAAACTTATTGTTTAATTCCCCATTCCCCAAAAGCAATGGGAAATTTGGGGTGGCGGAAAGAGTTGCAAGGTCAGATTCCCTTAGAGGTTGGTCCTTTTATAAACAGAAAAAGGAAAAGATAAATTTGTAACATAGGAATCTGCCTTCTCCTGAGTCAGACCTTTGGTCTGTCTAGCTCGGCACTGTTTACTCTGGCCAGCACCAGCTGTCTAAGATTTTTAACAGGAGTCTCCCCCAGATCTTCCTGGAGATGCCAGGGATTGAACCTGGGGCCTTCAGCACGCAGGACATATTTGTTGTTGTTGTTGTTCAGTCGTTCAGTCGTGTCCAACTCTTCGTGACCCCATGGACCAGAGCACGCCAGGCACGCCTATCCTTCACTGCCTCTCGCAGTTTGGCCAAACTCATGTTAGTAGCTTCGAGAACACTGTCCAACCATCTCATCCTCTGCCGTCCCCTTCTCCTTGTGCCCTCCATCTTTCCCAACATCAGGGTCTTTTCTAGGGAGTCTTCTCTTCTCATGAGGTGGCCAAAGTACTGGAGCCTTAACCTCAGGATCTGTCCTTCTAGTGAGCACTCAGGGCTGATTTCTTTAAGAATGGATAGGTTTGATCTTCTTGCAGTCCATGGGACTCTCAAGAGTCTCCTCCAGCACCATAATTCAAAAGCATCAATTCTTCGGCGATCAGCCTTCTTTATGGTCCAGCTCTCACTTCCGTACATTACTACTGGGAAAACCATAGCTTTAACTATACGGACCATAGCTTTAACTATACAGGACATATGCTCTACCACTAAGCTACGGCCTCTGCTCTAAACCATAGTAAGATTATAGTCCTCATGGTTTTGAACAAAGGGCTGGCTTCAACAGCATCATATGAACTGCCATATACTGAGTCAGATAATTGGGCCTACCTAGCTCCCTATTAGGGACGCGAGTGGTGCTGTGGGTTAAACCACAGAGCCTAGGACTTGCTGATCAGAAGGTCGGCGGTTCAAATCCCCGCGACGGGGTGAACTCCCGTTGCTCGGTCCCTGCTCCTGCCAACCTAGCAGTTCGAAAGCAAGTCAAAGTGCAAGTAGATAAATATGTATCGCTGCGGCGGGAAGGTAAACGGCGTTTCCGTGTGTTGCTCTGGTTCGCCAGAAGTGGCTTTGTCATGCTGGCCACATGACCTGGAAGCTGTACGCTGGCTCCCTTGGCCAATAATGCTAGATGAGCGCGCAACCCCAGAGTCGGTCACGACTGGACCTAATGGTCAGGGGTCCTTTTCCTTTACCTTAGCTCCCTATTATTTACTGTAATTGCTGGGATAGCTCAGTCCATAGAACATGAGACTCTTAACTTCAAGGCCATGGGTTCAAGCCCCACATTGGGCAAAAGATTCCTGCATTACAGGGGGTTGAACAAGATGACCCTCATGGTCCTTTCCAACTCTACCATTCTGATGATTCTATCAGTGGCTCTCCAGGGTTTCAGGCAAGGCTGGCTCTCCCAGCCCTACCACAGAGCTATGGCCCTTTCCAACTACTGTAGCTGAAAATGGATATAAAGTTCTCCAACAGGAACAGTCCTAGTTCCAAAGCAGAATTCTCAGAAACCCCTTAATCCCCAAAGAAGAAGAAAACCCCAAGTAGTGTTTTTGCCCAGTTTCTATCACCTAACACAACCAAGGTCTTTTCCAAACTCTCAGTAGCAGTTTCTGGGTCTGCCTTTGAAAGTAAAGCCTAGTTCACACATGCATGCTTGGCACTTGATTACTGCAGTACCAAGTGACTCTCTCTGCACCCATGTTGGAACCCCTGCCAGTGTTAACACCACATAGAGGTCTGAAGATACTTGCAAAACCACAGACAATGAAGTTGTTTGTTGTAGGAAACACATAACATGGGTAGAAAAGTTTCTAGTTCTGGTCTGTCTAGAGAAAAATGAGAGTCACCCATGCCTGCTCCTTTACTCCATCAGAAGATAAATAAAGAGAACATATCATCTTGAGGTCCGAAAGAGAAGCAGGAGGAGGACATTGTAAAACAGGATGTGACCTGTTAGGGCTGGGAGGGTCAAATTTTGGCCTCACTTTCCCCCTCCCCATGCAACAAGGCAGTGTGTGCCCCCCAGGTTCCATGTTCAAGTACTATACTTTTGCGGCCAACTTGGAATGAAAAGTTGGACCACCCTGTTCCAGAGGCTCAACCTTCTCTCGCTTGGAGCTATCCGTGGTCCTGTAATCCCTGAGCAACCTTGCTTCCTTCTCAAAGGGTTTCCAGCACTGGACCCCAACATAGCACTGTACCCAAATCAACATGAGGCCAATCGCAAATATCACAACACAAGATGTTCACAAAGAGAAACCAAGCCTTCACTTCTGCTCTGCAGAAAAGACTTGGGCATCCATTTCAATTCAGCCAGTACCCAGAGCACTTGGTGTCCCCAAAAACAAAATCTAGAACTTTGGAGAAGTTGACACAAGCCTATCCGCCACTCCCATTTTGTTGACTTTACTCAAATTATGTCCTCGACGAACAGAATGCACACTAAAAACCAAATCTCAGCACCAAGAGGTGCTCCAATTTACAATAGTACTGCATACAGGAGTCGGTCTGGAGTGTACTGCTGGAGTATGAAGGAGCCCAGGAACCCCGGGTAACAAGGTGGGGAGGACACCCACCATGCTATACAATAAAAGGCTGATTAAAAGCCCAGGCTACCACAAGGTGTAGCCTATACATGCAGCAATATGAGGTAGCAGAACAGAATGCATTACCTGAGATTGCAGGCGAATTGACCATTTACTGAACATGCTGCAGATAGAAATCCAGCACAGCTGTTTCTATTTGGAGATGGGGCCATAATTCAGTGATTTGCATGCAGAAGGTCCCAAGTTCAAGCCCTGATATCCTCAGGTAGGGCTAGGGAAACCCCTTGTCTAAAACCCTGAAGGGATGCTGGCAGACAGAGTGGACAATACTGAGCTAGATCAGGCATAGGCAAACTCGGCCCTCCAGATGTTTTGGGACTACAACTCCCATCATCCCTAGCTAACAGGACCAGTGGTCAGGGATGGTGGGAGTTGTAGTCCCAAAACATCTGGAGGGCTGAGTTTGCCTATGCCTGTGCTAGATGGACTAAGTCTCTGACCATGCAAAGCAGCTTCTATCAGATACCCATCTCCCTACTATGTATTATTATTATTATCATCATCATCATCATTATTGTCATTATTATTATTATTATCTTTTAAATATGTGCTGTGGCAATTTACAAACTATAAAAACAGCTAGAAACGCGTTTTTAAAATTGCTTTTACAAATACCCTGTTTCCCCTATTTTAAGACGTAGTCATAAAATAAGCCATAGCAGGATTTTTTCGCATTTGCGAAATATAAGCCGTACCCCGAAAATAAGCCATAGTGATAGGCGCAGTTCTGGAGGGTGCCAAGGAAAAGGCTGGGCTGGGCTTACGTAATAAAAATAAGACATCCCCTCAAAATAAGCCATAGTGCGTTTTCTTGAGGGGAAAAAAAATAAGACGGTGTCTTAAAATAGGGGAAACACGGTAGTACCCCCCAAAAGGTGAGGACAGTTTAAAAACAATATACAATTGGGTTCCAGGTCATTGCGCACATCAGTGGCTGAGAATAGGCCAATTCCACCTCCACCCTTGCCCCATTCTGGGGCCAAAAATGATGTGTATCAATTGGACACGCTCAGAATATGGTCACTGCCTGTAATTAAGAAAGAATAGAAAAAAACCTTAAATAGGGGAGGAACTGAAAAGCAGCCCAGCGTAGAATAAGCATGCTCATTGGACGAAGAATGCCAATTGTCCTGAATCAATGGATTCAAATTACAAGAAAGGAGATTCCAACCAAATGTTAGGAAGAACTTCCTGATGCAAGAACTGTAGTCCTGATCCAATGAACGACCTTGGAAGGTGGTGGGCTCTCCATCCTCGGAGAGTTTTAAACAGAGGTTGGATAGCCATCTGCCATGGATTCTCTAGCTGTGATTCCTGCGTTGCTGGGGGTTGGACTAGATGACCCTCGGGACCCTTTCCAACCCTACACTTCTATATGACTGCTGAGGTGGGGGACAGGAAACCGGGGTGGCGAATTGAGTATCCTGGAGAGGAGTGTGTCCAGATGACTGAAACTCTGAACATGAGCACTCCTCGTTGCCGTGATTTGTTCTAGGTCTCCCTTCAGTTTTAACAATCCTCGGTTTTAGTGGCCCTGAGCCTCACACTCATATGTAAACACATGCCCAAGTCTGGCACTCCAGATAGTCACCTTGCAACATAAGCAGCTTCTGCCCTTGCAGTCCATTCCAACTACTTCATTTTCCAACATGTGTTGACCAGGCCTAAGCTTGAGCTCTTTGGAGGATGTTAGATACAACACATATATCAGCAGAGTGCATTGATAAACAGCCTGGTTAAGACCGCCGGCTGAAACGATAACGAAACTTAAGGTTTATTCCTCCTAGCAAACAAAGCCATCCTGAGTACAGGTTTACATGTGGCCATCATGGCGTAATGAGGTTAATGAGGCCATCATGGCGTAATGAGGAAAATAAGGAAGGTCCAACACTAACATCGAAGAAGCAGCAGGAAGGAAGTAAACCCTGAGAGAGCAAACAATCTACAGGAAGTTACTCAAGAAGGAATCGGTGAGGGAAGAAGAGGTTGCCTTTCCGTCTACTGCCCCCCACTGGTTCGGGAAACTCCCGACAAAATGGAAAAGATGGCTAGTACACAAAACATGATCCACGAATAAAATGTCTTTCGCATTTAAATGGACGTTGGTGATGGAGACAGGGGTGGGGACGACGCATAACGCAGAGGGGACAAACAATAAGAGCAGGCAGTTTACCTGCAGGACCAGCTGCTGCCAGGCGGTTGCCAGGGGCTGAGCACTGCCAATGTTGCACATGGTCACTCGGTCGGAGGGCTGATTGGCGCGTTCGAGTTGCAAGGAGACATTGCGCCGCTCTTCTTCGAGGGCCCGGGTGAGGCGCTCAAAACGAGCCTCTTGCTCCTTAACGGATGCCAAAATGCTGGCAGCAGACCTGATATCATAGTCCTCCATGACTGGGCTCGGACTGTCTTGCCTGTTCACTGATATGGGCCAATGACAAAGGTCGGGGAAAGGGTGGGGGGAAGGAGGCACAGGTCAGAGGTCAGGAATGAAAAGGAAAAGGAAAACGGCACAGGTTAATTAGTCCGCGACATCATATTTATGCTCAAAAGCAAAGGGCTGGATCCAGCTAAGTTCTAATCAGAACAGACGCGTTGAAATTAATGGGCTTAGCTTAGGACACATTCCTAAGCACTGCGGTACCACTTTAAACTGCCATGGCATATCCCAAAGAATTCTGGGAACGGTAGTTTCTTAAAGGTGTTGAGAGCTGCTAGGAGACCCTTATTAACTTCATGGAGCTGTGATTCCCAGATTTCCCTGACAAACTACAGTTCCCAGTTTCATATGTGGTGGACTTGTAAAAAAGTATTGGGAAATGATCCATAATGAATTGGGGGGGGGGATGTTTAAAAGTACTTTCCCAAAAAAAACCAGAGTCCTTTCTCTGGGGATAATTCAGACTGAAATTCCCAGGTGTCAGGAAAGGTTATTTATGTATGCCACTACTGCGGCCCGTGTTTTGTTAGCCCTAAAATGGAAAACGAGCAAGGTCCCAACCAAGAATAGTGGCAACTTAAGTTGACGGAATATGCACAGCTTGCAGACCTAACATATAGAATTAGAGAACAAGAAGAACATACGTTTAGAGAAGATTTGAAAACGTTTATTGAATATGTGGGAAATAATTGTGTACAGCTGAAAACACTGACTGCATTAAGATAAATTCAAAAGTGTAAAAAAGTTATGATGGATGTAATAATGGAATACTGAATGGTATAGTTTCTGTAAAATATGCAGGGATTTATGATATGTAAAATGAACCATGGGGCCAGATGTTACCTAGTGTTTAAAGTAGCATCATAAGGCTTTAAACATATGATGTGAACATGTCCTTAGTCATGTCCAATGATTTCAAGGTGTCTTCTCTGATTAGCACAGGATACAAACCCAAGGTGGTGGTTGTTTTGTTCATACCGTTTAGAAAAGGTTTATTTTCCAGAAACTTACTTAATGGCATTGCACCAAATCTATGCACTATGTACACCTTGAACAGAATTTAGATTTATCTCAACAGGCACTGCCCCCCCCCGCGCCCCAAGCTTTCTGTCTGACAAGCGATTCTCACACTTTTCATGAAAGTAATTTCACTATGCAAACAATAATGTACTTTTAAGAATATATTAGCTTCCCATTTTCTTCTCTTTCCCCCTCCCCCCCCCCACCTCCCGGCCTACCAATTATTTCTATAACTTTCATTCACATCTGACGCCTTTGCTTTTAATAGATGGACCAGAATTAACTCTTTTAAGCTGCAAAAGCACTGCACCAGAGGACTGCTAGAGGCAAGATGAAGCTTCAAGGTTGGCTGAGACTTGCTGTGGCTTCACAAAACAGCCGTGAGAGGAGTTCCCAAGGCCGAGCTGCTCTAACACATGTTTTCGTATATGTTTACAATGGGGGTTCTGCTTCCCCATGCAAAAAGAACCAAAAAGCACCATGTCCACCTACAGATCAGTGCATGTGATATTTGCACAAACATGTATGGCTTGGGCATTGCACAAAACTGGCAGTGGATCTTCCTTCCATGTGTTTTGTGATCTGCACGGAGGGTTGGCCAACCCTACAAGGGCCACAGAGGTGGGCGTGGCCAAAACGACCCATGAGCATTGCCTTGCACACACAAGACACAGGCAGGAAGGGCCAGCACACCCGTAAGGCATGGTGAGGAGGTTGCTTCAGATCAGCAGGCTCTGGAGAGCTAGGAGGGGCAGTGCGGCTGCAGTCCCTGCCCACTCAGATGCCAGCAAGTTGTCCCTCACCAGCCCACTGCCAGGGCCACCTCTCCTAACTGTTGGAGGTTTGCAGAGGAGGAAGAGGAGGCAAGGGCTGCTATGGGGGCTGGGCAGCCTTTTTCCAGTCCCCACTCCCCCCCAGTTTTGCCTGGAGTGGCAAAACATCCTGAGCCAGCCTTGGGCAGGCAAATGAAAATGCAAAGAGGCACAAACAGGCAGGCAGGTGCACCTACTGACAGGCAGATTTGCCCTTTATATACAGTCCAGGGGGGTGGGGGCAGAGATATATGTTATCTCCAATTTTCTACTGGTTCTCCCAGGAAGTGACAGTTGAACTCTTCGTGACCCCATGGACCAGAGCACACCAGGCACTCCTGTCTTCCATTGACTCCCGCAGTTTGGTCAGACTCATGTTGTTGCTTCGAGAACACTGTCCAACCATCTTGTCCTCTGTTGTCCCCTTCTCCTTGTGCCCTCCATCTTTCCCAACATAAGGGTCTTTTCCAGGGAGTCTTCTCTTCTCACGAGGTGGCCAAAGTATTGGAGCCTCAGCTTCAGGATCTGTCCTTCCAGTGAGCAGCCAGGGCTGTTTTCCTTCAGAATGGATAGGTTTGATCTTCTTGCAGTCCATGGGACTCTCAAGAGTCTCCTCCAGCACCATAATTCAAAAGCATCAATACAAATGACACATTTGGTAGCCAAATTTTCTCTGACAGCTAAGAAGCTTCGCTCCAGTTGTGGTGATGCATTGTGATTTTAAATTTTTATGCTGTAAAGTTACAAACTTGTGTGTTGTTTGATTTTAGAGGAATGTCTTGCTTTCTGCTGTGAAGGCCTTTGGCTCTATACAATAAGTTGAATTGATTGACAGGCGGGTATAGACATGCACACGTTTTCAAGACAACCCCGCACAGACTCTTCTGCCAATAAGCAGAGGGGTGTGTTTGCCTCCCCTCCCCACTGCAGCACTGGGAAAAGAGGAGACTTTTCTCTCTGCCTAGCCCAGCACTGCAATGGGAAAGAAAGCGCTCCCCTTCTTTCTTCTCAGTCTGGTGTGGTGCCATTGCAAGACAGCTTTGGAGTTCAGGAATTCAGAAATCTAGATTAATAAAAGGAAAGGAAACAGGAAGCCATGCCCCGCTGTCCTTCCTGTTTCCTGCGTCCTTGTGGAAATGGTCACACAGCAGAGGGAGAAGACGTGGTATTGCAAGCTAAGAAGAGGCGCCCTATTTTGGAAGAGGGTTGATGGACTGCTAGAAGCACAGGCTTTCCTGTGCTATGTGAATGAGCATCTGACTCATGCACTCCCTCCTTCAGGACATAGCTGTCAACTTTCGGATTTGAAAATAAGGGATCAGCAGCTTCACCTGTCCCGGGGACAGTCTATGGTTCTCGGGGACAGCCCACGCCATGGTAATCCCCCCAGGCTACAAATTAATTTACACCAGGCTACACACCATCATCTTTCCCCACCTCAGGGTCTCTTTTCCAGGGAGTCTTCTCTTCTCATGAGATGCTTCAGGATCTGTCCTTCCGGTGAGCAGCCAGGGCCGATGTCCTTCAGAATGGATTGGTTTGATCGGTTTGATCTTCTTGCACTCCAGCACCACAATTCAAAAGCATCAATTCTTCATGGGGGGATTGATCAGGTTCACTCTTTTGGCTCTCTGGCATCCATTAATGACTTATTATACAAACGTGTTGCAGACTTTGCATCCTTTAACACTCTTTTGGAAGGAGTGTATTTGTGGGCTGGGCCAGAGTGGTTGATTTTACATGCAAGCAAAGCACAAACAGTGCTGTTGTCTAATGACATCCTATTCTCTGTAATTATTGGTGAGCAACGCAGCCGAGCAACGCAGCTGAGGAGCCTCCCTGGCCGGCAGGGAGGGAGAGGAGCTGCTTCCTTTGAAATCCGGGAAATTTACGGGATATCTAACAATCCGGGATAGCAGCGGGAAGCAGTGCTGGAATAAGGGAATTTCCCGCCAAAAAAGGGAAACAGCGGCGAATGGCGCTGGAATAAGGGGATTTCCCTCAAAAAAAGGAAAGGTTGACAGCTATGCTTCAGGAGCATGGAAGAAGCATCTTACTAGCTGAAATTAACCAGAGTTTATTGATGCATTTGAACTGAGGGACTCTGGTTAGTTTAAACTATGGTTTAAACTTCCCGCTAGGCATCTGGCTGGACACTGTGAGAACAGGATGCTGCAGACTAGATGGAGGTCTTCTTACGTTCTTAAGATCAGCTACAGCACGGGTGTCAAACTCCGGCCCTCCAGATGTTTTGGAACTAAAATTCCCATCAGCCCTAGCTAACAGGACCAGTGGTCAGGGATGATGGGAATTGTAGTCTCAAAACATCTGGAGGGCCAGAGTTTGACACCCCTGAGCTACAGCTTCATCCTGGCATGTTTCAAGAAACCATAAACAAACCAGAGTTTCCTTCAATTCAGACTTAACAAGAAGCTGCTGTTAGCTAAAGGGGGCAAAATGATGCTTCTGATACCTTTCCTGAAGTCATGGCAGAAAATAGGGAAGGTAAGAGTGTGTCAGCCCAAAGCTCAAATCTGCTCATTCACATAATCCAGGAGGAATAGATGCTCATGAACAGGCTCGAATGCAGCTTGCTAGCAATGTGTGGTGGTCGGCCAAATTTTTGATAAATTCCTTCTTGTGTTGTCTGCCTGGTACAGTAGGGGCCAGCTCCAGGTTTGAGGCAGCCCAAAATAGTGTTCCTCCAATGTGGGCGGGCTCTCTTAAATTCAAGGTGTGGTGTATTGTCTTGTAGCATGGTAGACTTCCTTCCTTCCTTCCTTCCTTCCTTCCTTCCTTCCTTCCTTCCTCCCTCCCTCCCTCCCTCCCTCCCTCCGTTTCTTTCTTTCTTTCTAAGCAAAAAATCTACAAATGTATTTGAAAATATTCACATGCTACAGCATTTACACTGGAAGCCACCAGCTCACTAGCCCTTATTGAGAGGATAACAGCACAATGCACACTGCAAAATGTGACAGATGTCGTAAATAAGACAATTGACATACTGCAGAGAGGCTAAGCATACTTCCATGCACACAAACCCTGGCACCAAAAGGCAATAGTGAAAGAGAAAGATACGGCCATTCCAGTTATCCAGACTATTTTTGAGTGGGGTGCGGGAGTTGAAATTCTGCACAAATGTGAGGTATACAATTCACCTTCTGAAGAATCTCAGCTGCCGCTTAAAAAAAGGTTTCTAGCCATTATGAACACACACATACAATGCTTAAATGGTTGCATGCAATGCCTGCTGAAAATCTCAGAAGCAGAGGAAGGGCTGAATAGATTTTCAGCTGCCAGAGGGATGGCCTTCAGAGCCCAATCCTCAACTCCTTTCCTCATCCCAGCAGCATAAAATCTCAAAATTGATGTGCGCCTGAATATTTCATGGAGGTCACAAAGCCCAGCTTTTCTGGTTGCAGAATTTTTACTCTAACGGTCTCTTATGATTAGAGGGAGGTGGATTCCGGTTGTGACCCTCTTGTTGGTTTCCTTAAAGCAAAGAGAAATCTGGGGAGCAGGATGACAAGGTAAGCTTGCTGGAGACAGGCATGATCTTGGCACGCTCTTTCACATCTCATTAGCAGATCGTCTGCATGCACAAGCTAATCAGCAAGGACTGTCACAAGCTGGAAGAGACACCTCATGCAGCGGCCTGCTTTGAAACATGGTTAAGCAGAGGACACTGTGGCCATCGCCTCCTGCAAAGGAAATGTAGGGGCTGCTGAGCGTATCAAATGATTCGGAAGAAAGCAAGGAGCCACACAAAGGAATATATTTCTGATCCCTCTTCAAAGGAATGTCAGCGGAACCACAGAAAGGATTGGTGCATAATCCTCACCTGCACAGAAGCACAGGGTGAAAATTAACTTTGTATTGACCCGGCAAGGGCACTTGGTTGCTGCAAAGTGAAATGGCTCCTACAAAATGACGCTGTATCTGTGCAGAGATGGCTGGGCGCTTTAACTAAGACTCTTTTCTCTGAAGTTGGAAAAAAAATGGGATCCTGTAGCTTTGGCAGAAGTTGATGGTATACATGGAAGAAACACAGGGAGCTTCACACACACATGGAAGCATATGGAGCTCCACTGAAGAGTGCGGAGCTTCACTCAGAATCATAGTTGTCAACGCTCCCTTTTTTTGCAGGAAACTCCCTTATTCCAATGCCATTTCCCGCTGCTATCCCGGATTGTTGATATCCCTTAAATTTCCCAGATTTCAAAGGAAGCAGCTCCTCTCCCTCCCTGCTGGCCAGGGAGGCTCCTCAGCAGCGTTGCTCGGCTGCCAATAAGGAGTCTGAGACCGACTGGGGGCGGAGCTTGCATGCCTTGTGCAGACAGACCCTCACGCCCAACCAGACAGACAGCCTGCCTGCCGTCTACGCGCTCGCTCTTTCGCTCACCCGTTGGTGCGCAGCCTCTGGAGCGCAGGGTGGCGAGGCTACTTGGTGCCATTGCACCGCCCTCACGGCATCCCTTATTTTCAAATCCGAAAGTTTGAAAAAATCCCTTATTTTCAAATCCGAAAGTTGACAGCTATGCTCAGAATACGGATAGCAAAGTCAGACAGAGCAAAGTCGTCACTCAGAGTACAGGAAAAGGCAACCTGAGAATCTTGTATTTGACTTCTGGGATGAACTGGGGTTCCTGGTGTGGTTGGGCCACTTCTGTGGCCTGAATGCTCTGTGCATGCCTGACAGTCCGTCTCATGCCCTGGGAGTCTCAAAAGCTATCAACAAAAAATTGCGGAGCTTCCTTTACGTTGTCAGCATTCTTCTGCTTTAAAATCCACCAAGTCTCTAGTGCATGTGGTTGCATGAAGAAGAGGAAACACTAGTAAGACATCTTCTAGATTTCCCTCCTGTTTTTACACCTGCATGTTGTGTCCCATTGCTCATCTCACAATCCCCAGCCAGAAATGTTATAATTGCATTTGTGGATTAAAGGGAACCCAGTCAAAACAGGAAAAAAAACCCTTTTTCAATTGTTATTTGCTTCCATGCATTTTTCGTGATGAAGGTTAAAAGGACATTTCAGTTGCAGGTTTAGGGCCATAGACTTTCTGCCTCAAATTACTGATTTGCACATATATTTTTTAAGTTTTGTTTCAAATAAGAGATGGGGATATTATCTGCATTGGGATCTTGGTGGGGTGGAGGAGAATGTCAACATTCCCGCTGTGATTCAATTACCCTCCTGTAGGTAAGCAGATGAACTGGTCCCAGCTCCTGCCCACCTAGCAGTTCGAAAGCACGTCAAAGTGCAAGTAGATAAATAGGAACCACTCTGGCGGGAAGGTAAACGGCGTTTCTGTGCGCTGCTCTGGTTTGCCAGAGGCGGCTTTGTCATGCTGGCCACATGACCCGGAAGCTGTACGCCGGCTCTCGGCCAATAAAGCGAGATGAGCGCCGCAACCCCAGAGTCAGACACAACTGGACCTAATGGTCAGGGGTCCTTTACCTAGGTAAGCAGAGGTCAATGGGCCTGAGATCCAGAAAAGTGTGCAAACAGAAGCCCAACATCTCTAGGTAGGGCTGGGGAAGACTCCCTTCCTGAACCCAGCCAATGCCGGGGATTGAACCTGGGACCTTCTGCATGCAAAGCAGATGCTCCGAGCTCCAAAACATCTAGAGGGAACCAGGATGAAGAAGGCTGATCTAAGCCCAGCAGTGCCTACTCTGACTGGCAGCAAATCTCCTAGCAAAGGATGTGCTCTACCAGTGAGCTACAGCTTTGCTGGTCTACAGACTAGAATTAGGATGCAGAGACCCCTGGCAGAAGCCCATTTGTGCTGCAGCTATCACCAGTGTCACACCTCTGCTCAAAATGCTGCTAGTGTTATCTAGGGGCTCCATTCACTTCCTACCACCTGTCCTCATAGAGTCCCGGTGCTGACTTGAACCTTGAACAGCCACAACAACCTCTCTTCTATTTCTAGGCTGGCTTCGGAATCAAAGGACGCTTACCTGACCAAGCCTTTGACCCGCAGCTCCTTTTGTCCTCCATCACAAAAAGGAGAAAGGAGAGGACTTTTCGGGCTCTAATGCTGACCGGCTAAGTAGCAACCCCAGATCCTTTTGCAGTATGCAGAAAGAAAAGGTCTTTAGGGAGGAATGGCACCCCTCCCCTTCCAGAAATCTCTCTTCTGTCTACTGGAGACAGAGCAGGGAAACCTCTCTCCCTCCACTCCCCATCAACATAAGCTTATGTGGCTCCCCTCCCTCTTTTCCAACATCTTACAATAGGGCCCTTGATTCTGCTTCATAGATTCTACACTGCTGGGTGCTTTTTTGAAGCCTGCATAGCTCTGTAGCCGTGAGGCATGGAGAGACTTGGGTTATGGCTGGCTATCCAGGAGGAATCCCGGATATTTCTGCTCCATTGCCCATTTAAAAGACTGAAGCTGTACAGGGTCTCTCTCTGTCTCTCTCTGTCTGTCTCTCTCTCTGCTACCAACCCCCATCCCCAGGCTTCTTCCAGGGCCAATGGGAAGCTAAACCCACAGGCTCCACTATCTCCGTGCATCCGAGCGTATTAAACGCACTATGGCAGCTCCCAATTGTAAGCAGGGGCTACGAACAGAGACGGGTGTTGGTGGGGAATAGCCACCTCCCCACTCAGGACCTCTTAAGTGCTCATGAAGAATTCAGGTACCACCGAGGCCTGTTTCAGATGCCACTTACGCTTCCTTGCAAATTAAGGCACCCATTAAAGGAACTCCAGGAACTCTCGTTTTCGAGGCCTTTTGTTTCGTTGCTGTGTCTTTTGTGCTTTGCAATGCCCGAGTCTTAAGTGGAGATTGAAAAAAGCAGAGATTAAAGCTAGGGTGTCTAGACAATAGCGTAATGGGCAATACAAAAAAAGGGGGTCATAGGATTCCATTCTGGAATGGGGGGGGTCTTTCCCTTGGATTGCTCATCATTCAATCCAAGCCAAGGTGAGCGTGGAGGAGGGAGGCCTTATGTGTTTGGCTGAGGGGGGAGCTTATTGTGGGATGTAAACACACAGAGCAGTCAAATATAACATTGCTAGAGTGGACATGAAGGTGTCTCAGTCCTCCAGCCGTAACTTCCTGTTTACCTGGACTGAGACAACTTCCTCTAAGTAACTGAAAGTGGGAGTGGCTTCACCTGGGCAGGTTAGGACAAAACCACAGGTCAGTGGCCATTTTTCCTCTCTTGGATTGGGACTTCAAGCAAGCAACATCTTAGAGCAGAGATAGGCTCTTGGCTTCCAGCCAAGAGGACCCAAATGGAGTCTTCTCCCACATGGAGAGTCTCCACATGTATATATATTTTCTAAGCTTAAGTCTGCCTTCATCTGGGATCTTATTGTGACCATCTGATGTCTGTGAGTAAACGTTTTTACATGCTTTTATAGAAGACTTGTGTAGTGTCTTATTTTGACGAGGGATAAAGGGGTAATACCAGGAAACTACTTTTACAGAGGTTTAAACAAACCTGAGCAACCTTCTGCTGTGTGATTTAAAAGGGGAATGTAACTCTGATGACTTAGTTGGAACTTGTAAACACAAGTTAGGATAAGGATATCTTAAGTAATATATCCTCATCCACATTCCAAACATTCCCACACTTACGGTATCTCTCCATGCTCTGCAAAAAGAGGCACATTGCTTTGGAGCACAGAAGCATCCCTCCACTTGCTCCAAAAGATGCTTGGTATTTGATTGATTGATTGATTGATTGACTGATTGCATTATTATCCTACCTTGTTCCTCCCAAGAGCTCAAGGTGGCATGCATGCTTCTCCCCCTACTCAGTTAAACCCCACAACAACTCTGTGAAGTAGGTTGGGTTCAAAAGCAGTGACTGGCCCAAGGTCAGCTCGTGAGCTCCATGGTTGAGTGGGTATTTGAACCCTCGTCTCCTAAGTCCTAGTCCAACACTCTAAACATACACCACACTTGTTTCCAGTGTGATCACATGTGTGAACATGCTCCATGTGATCAAATGCGTGTGGACCGGGAGGGGGAAACAGGTGAGTGACCTGGGGCTAGGCTGAAGCTGGGGAACAGAGATCTGGATCCAGGATTCCCTTCTGCCTTTTTCCCTCCTGGGGAAGGGAAAAAGAGGGGAGGAAGCAGAGTCAGAAGCGGAGGATGCAGCCTGGTGGCCAAGAACCGGCAGCGCTCCCATCAGCCTCCCTGATGCTGTGAATGTCTGCATGCTCAGCAGTCTTGCAAGGCACAAGGGTCTTGTGAGTGAATGTGCCTTGCCCTGTCTTTAACAGCCTGCCAGGTGGGCATGCCACCCCATTGGGACAACTCCATTGCTTCTCTGCAGTTCTGATCTTCCTGCCCTGATCTTGGATTACCCTGCCTTTCCTGTCGCTTGGTTGGAGTGTATCCCCTGTCGTTGTGCGTGTATGTCTTCTCTGTCTCATTAAAGATCTCTTCCTTACTCTCAAGTCAGATCATCTGTTGTCATGGGCTGGACAGTTGTGAGAGAAAGCGAAAGTGCGTGTTGGAGAGAAATTGTTGGGGTCGAGGACAAACTGCGCTCCTTATTCCTTCCTTACAGCTCAGTTAACTGAACCTCCAAATTTTTATCCAGCTATAGTGCCAATTCATGAAGTTAAAATGGGCTGCCATTTGCAAATTTGCCATTGTTTGCAGTAAAAATGGAACTGGATTGAAAAACACCACCCATAAACTATACTGGTGACAGATGAACACTTGCCACAGAAAGTCAAAAGATTATGCACGAACCAGATCTTGCATAATTTTTATTCCCTACCCATCACTACAGGATGCAACCTTCCTGAGAGTCTCTGGGAGAGGAGCATTTTAGTGAAGCGTTTTTGGTCAGTCAACGAGGGCCAGAGACTTAATTTGAATAGCAAATTAACAATTATTCCATGCTGTGCACAAATGCAAGAAAATAGACCAGGCGGTGGTAGCCAACTAAGTTCTACTTAGAGTATACCTACTGAAATTAAAGGGCCTGAGTTAGTCATAAAATTGTTGAGTTGGAAGACACCCTGAGGGTCAACTAGTCCAACTCCCTGCAATACAGAAATCATAGCTAAAGAATCCCTGAAAAATGATCATTGAAGCTCAGCATAAAAACTTCCAATGAAGGACTGTCATCCACTTTCCCAGGTAGCTCATTCCACTGTTGAACAGCTCTTACCATCAGAACGTTGTTCCTAACATTTATTCAGAATCTCCTTTCTTGTAATTTGAATCCATTGGTTAGGGTTCTGCCCTGTGGAGCAGCTGAAAACAAGCTTGCTCCACCCACCATAATAATTGAAGGTGATTCTCATATCACTTCTCAGTCCTCCATTCTCCAGGCTAACCATACTCAATTCTTTCAACTATTACTCATAAGGCTTCGTTTCCAGGCCCTTTCTCATCTTGGCCGCCCTCCTCTGTACACATTCCAGCTTGTCAATATCCTTCTTAAATTGTTGATTAACTTCAATGGGTCTACACTGAGAAGGTCTAGCACTGAGTATAACCCCTAGAATATTTTGCAGGGTGTAGAGTTGTGCACTTGTAGAGTGTCTTGAAGAGGAAGGAGCAAAGACAGCATTTTCTTTGCAATGAAATTGATAGCTCATGGAGCAGGTTAGATGTGATGGCACAGTAATCAAATGGCATTCAAGGGCATGTGATTTCTCATGCAGATTTGGAAAGCATGCACTGAAAACCAGGCAATACACACCCAATAAGATTAGGAACGTCTGTGTGTCAATGAAGCTGGGGCATCGCACTTTAAAAGTTAGAGGAAAGTAAACCCATAGAAGGCCTCAAGCCGAATCAACTGCAAGAGAAGAGAGGAGGAGAGAAGAAAAGTTAGTTCTAGAGGGGTTAGTAACTGGAGTATCCTTCTTTGGTAGACACGGTGATGGGGAAAAATTAAATCCAATTGTATTTAAAAGGCGGACCTACCTGATTTGCACTTTCCAAAATGCGTGAACCATAACAAAACTATCCTTCTAAATTCACAGGTCCAAGATTTTGCAATGCAGTTCCCCAGCCACATAGCATGGTACAAAAATGCACACATTAAAATGCATGTAAAGATATAAAGATCCAAATAAAGATCCAAAAAGTATTAGGGAAAGCTGCTTTGCAAAATTGTGTATTTTAGGCACAACTGCATACAATGATGTGTGTATTAGGAAGAATGCACACTAAAATGCTTGTGAATTTTTATGAGGACTTTTTTTAAAAAAATCACGAACTGATAAGAAAATGTGGAGAACTGAACTTAAAGAGTGGAAAAATGAGAAACCAAGAGAAAGTAAGATTATCAGATTCGTCCATCCCTAACTACACCTAAGTTTTTTTCTTACAACTATGTGGACTAGAAACATACTTCGAGTCAGTAACTTCCTAATTCTGCTATAAAACTCAGCCAGGTGCTCCTGGACCTTGCTGAAACAACTTGAATGCTCAGTCTCAACTGCTGGACCACTGTCCGTGGTCCTGAAACCACACCATTCTGTTCCTCCAAGGTGCTGACTTTTGTCTTGACTGACGGTGCCTTGCTGTCCTGCTTAGAGAACCAGGAACTTCTGCCCTCCCCTTGGGTGAATTCTCTCTTTGATAGTGGGCATCCCTGTGGATCATGGCATGGGGGACCTTTCTCAGCTGACAATTGGGATGCACATGCTGCGGCTGCTATACAGGACTGAGAGTCAGTTTGTTCCTTGCTGATGCAACATCAGAGCTCTGAGTCTGGCATTCTCTACCTTGTCTGGCCTCAGCTGGTCCTGTATACAGCCTGAAGCCCACCGTACACCCAGCCTGAGATCTGCCTTGCCTCGTTTCACCCGAGCAGGATGCTTCCTCCACGCAACTACCCTAGCTCTGGTTGGCCAACTTCCAATCTGGCTCGTTGTCCACCATCCCATGCCAACAAAAAGCAACACACAAAGAAGGTGGTTTCAATGTAAGCGCAAGAGAGGCAGGCACAGCGTGCTGGTGTCAGAGGAAACAAAAATAGGGCTGGTTAGGAGGTTTTGTTCAGCACAAAGAGAAAGAAAGGCAACCTGTGAAACAAAGAGCTCAGCCAAGGAGGAAATGAGAGCAAAAGGAAATGCCATCCAGAAAAAGAAATGCTCCTTAACTAGACATTCCTTTCAGAAGGAATTCTGGAATTATTTAAAGCTTCAACTGTACGGGTAGGTCAATGAAAGTTGTGCCTCAGCAGGGGGAGAAAAAAGGACAGGAAAGAATAACACTTCAATGTGAGATTACAACTGCTGATTTTAGAAATTAGGCAGCCTCGACCGAGCCCTCGGTGATTCCATGAGCTGGAATTTAATATTCACAATGCTAAGAAAACTGGGAGTCCCACAGCGTTTTTAAATTAACAATTGGCTTAATAAAACTCACATTCCAAGAACAAAATAGCAAAGTGATAATTCACAAAAAAGTCACATATGCCAAACAAACTGGCAATATGGAGATGTGCAAAGCATGCCTCTCTTATGCAGAACACAAGGGGAGCCCCACTGAATCAGGCCAATCTCAACCAACACCCCGTTCTCACAACGGCCAACCAGAAGCTTGTGGCAAACCCACAAGCGGGATTCGAGCACAAGTCTCCTCTCCCCTCCTGTGGTTTCCGGCAACTGGTATTCAGAAGCATAGCTGCTTTCATCTGTGAAGGCAGAGCATAGCCATTGTGACAAGTAGCCATTCTCCTCCATGAATTTGTCTGATCCTCTTTTAAAAACATCTAGGTTGGTGGGCATCACTGCCTGCAAGTGGGAGCGAGTTTCATCGTTTAACTATAAGCTGCTTTCTTTCATCCCTCCTGAATTTTCCAACATATCCACCAAGTCACCCCCATTTCCACTCTGTGTTCTTCAGACAATCCCCAGAAAAGATACAGGTGGTTTGGTGTCAGAACATTCAGCCCCAGACAGTATAGCAACCTCTTCATCCCAACTCCACCCAGACCCTACAAGGGAGTAGAATGTCCCCTGCATTGGCTCCTTTCCTCTTCACTGTGGTTCCCCTCCTGCCTCCCCAGGTACAGTTAATCTGGTGCCTGACAAGAGTCAAAGACCTCTTGTCTTGCGGCTTTCAGCTGAGTCTAAGCAATCTGACTATGAGATGGAAAGAACCTTAACGGAGTGTCAATCTAGGGAGCCGGAGATGGAGAAAAGGAAGACCCAAGGGGCTTTATCATAGTGATGGTGGAATATCATCAAGCAGAGCATAGATAATTTTTTCCTCCTGCTGAGGAAGAAAGGATTTGTCTCCTGCTGAGATGCAGCGAGGGGAGTTTCTTGCCACACTGAGTCCTCCAAGTCTGAGGATAGCAGTGCCACATCCTCTGGGGGGGGCAAGGTGACATTGGCCCCACAGGATCCTCTAGGGCAGCCACACTTCTGGGTTTCATCCAGCACTCCCTTCCCTTTCTGGTTTGGAACCCCCTTTGCCAACCTGGTGCCCATTTTGCCTCAGACTGATGAAAGATGCAGCCACGTGGCTAACAAAGGCCACTTTCTAAGAAGGTTGTAACCTCCAGCATCGTAAAGTGGTACCTTGGGTTACAAACACCTCGGGTTACAAACACTTCGGGTTACAGACTCCGCTAACTTGGAAGTAGTACTTTGGGTTAAGAACTTTGCCCCAGGATGAGAACAGAAATCGTGCGGCGGCAGCAACAGGCCCCATTAGCTAAAGTGGTACCTCGGGTTAAGAACGGTTTCAGGTTAAGAATGGACCTCCGGTACGAATTACGACTGGTATTTACAACACCACGCCATTTAGAGACTTTCCCTCCTGCCCCCAGCGAAAGAAAAGACCAAAAAATTCCACTTGTTTCCCTTGTCTCTATTTCTGAGCCATCAAGAGCTGCATGAAATAAGTATAAATCAGGCCCAGCTCCCCATTAATCCTGTCCCCATCAGCTCAGCGCTGTCAACATGCCAATATCCTTCGCTTCATAGTCACAAGACCAGCTCTCTCAGTCAGGGTGCTGGGGCTCCCGCCTAATCCAAATGTAATTATTATTTTTTCTTCTTATTTTGAAATAAGGCTGAAGACAACGTTTCAAGGGCTCTGCTGAAAATTAAAGGCACTCCGCATCTGCTAAAATGCATTTGTTCCCTCATTTTGTAATTCTCTATTAAACAAACAAACAAAACACAATTAAGTTTATTCAGTGCTATTTGTTCATCACCATTATTATTACTGCTCAGTGGTCTGTTATTTTCTGGGAAAGCACATCTTTTTTATAAAAAAATGTTTTATTTTATTAATCAACATCAACCCAAAGCATATTGTAAAGGAAAACAGAGCCAAATTAGTACAAATAACTAGATCGGAAGAGGTGGTGCATAACTGAAAGAAGGAATCCGGATTGAAAGCAATTATATAAATCATATTCTCCTCATCATAATCTAACAAAAAATAATAATTCTTCACTGGAACCGGGGGATATGCCCACTCTGTTAATATTGAAACCAAATAACAAAGTGAGAAAACCTTTAAGCCAACTAGAGACATTTATAAGAGGGCAGTAGAGTACCTTGGCTTTCGAACAGCTTAGTTCTCGAACGTTTTGGCTCCCGAACGCCGCAAAGTAGTTTGTGGGCTACTTTTGGAAGCCGAACGTCCAATGGGACTTCCACGGCTTCTGGTTGGCTGCAGGAACTTCCTGCAGCCAATCAGAAGTCGTGGTTTGGTTTCCGAACATTTTGGAAGTCAAATGGACTTCCGGAATGGATTCCGTTTGACTTCCAAGGTGCAACTGTATTCCACAAAACAGAACCATATAGAAATAGGCTTCACTTTTTTACTCTGACCTCTCATGGCTCTTATTTAGCAAGTTAATTCCGATACTGCATCTTTCCCCCTTTGTTATACGGATTCTTCACAGACAAACTAACAAACTAACATGAATTTTAAAAATGAATAGGTATGCTTTGGTTATAGTGTCCATCCAAACTGGATCCTGGCTCTTCAGTCTTAGGGTACAACATTTAGGGTCAGTAACACCATGCTTTTATTAGCTTGGCCATTTTTATTTTAAAAATTTAAGTGTGCAAGCTATTGAGTTATACATAACTCTTTGTCTCAGTCTAGATCAGGGCTAGGGAACCTTTGCTTCTCTCTGTGTTGTTCAACTACAGCTCCCATCATCCCACTGTCCTTTCTTTCACCTGATCTAAATCTCCCAAGGTTCAGGCAATGCATAATTTCATAAGCTTCTACCGTGTCACCTCTTACCAGAGGCGTAGGAAGGTCAGGAGGTACCCGGTGCGGAAACTTTCTTGTTGCCCCATTGATTTTTTTTTATTTTTTATTTTTGCCTGCAAAAATGGTTTTACGTTATTTCATATTTTCTTACAAAGGAATAAGAAGAAGTAAAAATAAACTTTTATTTATACCCTGCCCTCCCCAGCCGAAGTCAGGCTCAGGGCGGCTAACATCAGATACATAACATTGATATAAAATCAATAATTAAATTACCTCATAAAAACATGTCAAAATCAAAGTCTAATTAGATGGCTTTCCGCAGGGTTGGGGTTGGGAACAGTAAGTGCTCCACTGAATTGAAATTTCAGCCTTCACAACATAGGAAAACAGCCAAGTAAACAGCTAGTTTCGTGGAAGAGGGTCAAGATATTAACTGATATGTATGAAATTTCTTATATAGCTATATGATCCCTAGTGTAGCAAGATAAGACCTTTGGAGCAGGCATTTGTTTTTTTTTAAAACTGTTTTTTATGAACCACCATGGTAGGGCAGTAATTGTTCCTTGATAATTTGTCACCACCTCCATGATGGAACCTGGGTGGACCACTCCCCTGCCCCCCACTTCCTACGCCCCTGTCTCTTACTCAACTTTTCTTGAAACCAAAAAGTCCCCAAAAGACAGCTGAAGGCAGCGGCTGTGTCTTCCTTTCACCTTGTCTTCCCCAGGTTAGGCATACTCAACTCTTCCAGCCATTTCCCCATAGCTCATAGCATCCAAACGTCTCACCCAGAGAGCCAGTGTGGTGTGGTGGTTAAGAGCGGTGGACTCGTAATCTGGTGAACCGGGTTTGTGTCTCCGCTCCTCCACATGCAGCTGCTGGGTGACCTTGGGCTAGTCGCACTTCTCTGAAGTCTCTCAGCCCCACTCGCCTCACAGAGTGTTTGTTGTGGGGGAGTAAGTGAAAGGAGAATGTTAGCCGCTTTGAGACTCCTTCGGGTAGTGATAAAGCGGGATATTAAATCCAAACTACTACCCTTCTTCTTCTTCTTCTTCTTCTTCTTTACCACCACCCATGTGGCTCTCCGATAGACAGACAGCAGTTGGTCAATGGGTTCCCCCGGGTTGTCACCCTTTTGCAGGAGCAATTCAAGCACAACCTGCAAATTTAGGCTTGCACAAGTAAAGTGCATTAAAGTACTAGTGAGAGAGGGAGCCATGATGTAGAGCTCCGTATGTGTAGATATGTAATAAAGTAGATTTAGCCAAGATGCTGAGCTGCTGTGGTCTGTTACGCTACTGCGCACACTCTGTGGATCCCTAAGTGTGCTGGATGTCTTCTGACTGAAGATGTCTTCTGTCTTCGGGCTGAAGAAGCTGAGAAGCTCCCGAACAATCGCCCAGGAAAGAGGGAACATGCCAGTCAGGCATGTGTCTCTGCTGAGCCTCTACTCGTGAGTAGAGACCGTTTCATAACACTTGTGACCCTAGAGCAGTGGTGGCGAACCTATGGCACGTGTGCCAGAGGGGGCACTCAGAGCCCTCTCTGTGGGCATGCGCGGCGGCGCCCCAGCAGGGCCGTAGCGAGGGGGTGAAACTGGCGCTCCAGCACTCCAGGAGGCTTCTGGCCGCTTCCAGCATGGTCCCAGCACTGCTAGGGCAAGTCACTGACCAAGCCCATCTGCCACCGCAACCAAACCTGACGGCCGCCTCTGAACTGGCTCCGCCTCCCCGCCATCAAGTTCGGTTGTGCCCGACCCGCCTTCCTGTTCTGCTGTCGGGCGCATTAACCCTGGCAAGTGAGCAAGGGGCTGAGCAGACGTCGACTTTGATGCGACAAGGCCTCCCACCAGTTCCTACTTGGGAGTAGGCCGCCTTGAGTTTATAAGGTTAGACAAATTCTCAGCATGCGTACAACAGCAAAAATCACATTCATTGTTCAAAAGCATGCCAAATGCAAACTTTTACCTTTCAATAAAAAGTTGTTTGTATCACTGAAAGCTCTGTTCTTGTGTTTTTCTTTTAAGACAAATATGTTAATGTATGAGTTGTTGTTTTTTCTAAACTAAAACCTCAGCATTCAGGTTAAATTGCCGTGTTGGCACTTTGCGACAAATAAGTGGGTTTTGGGTTGCAGTTTGGGCACTCGGTCTCTAAAAGGTTCACCATCACTGCCCTAGAGCAACAAAGAGGAAGACATGTTGCAGTTTGGAAAGTGGCAGCAAAAGGCAGTGAAAAGTGAGGTGAACAAATGATTCGTGGAAGAACAAAGAAATACATTGCAAGCAAATAGGGACGGGTGCAGGATGAAAGCTCATTGGCGTCTAACCACGCCACAAACAAATCAAAACAGATGCTCAGTAATACCCCCAACACAGTCAATTTAAGCCTCGCACAAGCAAAACAAGACAAACGCTTATCTGGAGGACCCCAAAGTCCTTCCTCAACGTGACACCCAGAGTCAGGCACGCTGAATTTCTGAGCTGCTTCCTAAGCTAAGCAATCCAATGTAGTTATGAATGAGTGACTTTGGATTAACTCCAGAGATTATCGGTTTGGGCCTTGATGGCAAGTTAGAAGGCTATGGCAATGATTTCTTGATTCTTTGTACTCCGATTATAGAATTGAGCCCCGAGGCTTCAGGAGAGGAAAGAAAACAATCCCAGTGTCAATGGCTGGGTGGGTCCTGCCCGTAACAAAGCCCTGAAGGTAACAATAGGGAATTTGTGCTCACAGCCGATTATCTGTGTGGGCTCTGTAACAGATGTGTCAAACGGCATATTCCAAAGATGAGGAGTTAATTGATGCTATAAATAGTATTGCACAGACACTGAGAACACAGAGCGATTGAATGCTCCGATCTAAAACGCACCGTCTAGCCATGTGATTAATCACTTACATGGATTTGAATTCATGGGGAAGATCTGCCGCTGGCTGGAGGAGCAAAAAGAGGCAGAGGGATTGGTTATTTTACATGTCAATTAGCCCAGTCAAATAATTTGATTTCAGGCTATTGGAAGACTTTTCTGCCTTTATGTTTGGGAAGGTGCCATATTGCAGAGAGCTAATTAGGTCTAGAGATTGGAGTGCGGAGGAAAGCTTCTGCAGGTCTGTTTATTTCATTTTCGGGTGGTTTGGGGAGGAAAAATAGACATATGGAAACACACCACTGTGTAGCTCCATTTCTGCAACCCCCAAAAATGTTTCTACGACTTCAGGGCATGTTTTTTCTCTCTCTGTCTCTCTGGATTTATGAGAACAACGTTCATTCCCGCTTTGAGGGAGTAACACGAATAAACGCATTAAAGCAAAATGGATATGCCTGAATCAAACAATTAATATCTGCCATGTGGTGGGTTATTGGTTTAGGGGTTGTGTTCCCCCACCTCCTCTGCTTTGAGCAAATTCTTACTGCGAGAGAAAAAGAATAAAGTATTGTATGGAGTTCAAAACAAGCTTATTGCATGGGATTTCTCAAGAGCTTAGAGAGAAATGCACACACCGAACAGTTCCTGCTCTCTGCAAACTCTCCTACTCTTACGAGAACCAGTGAGGAGCCCTGCTGGATCAGGCCTGTGGCCAATCTGGTCCAACATCCTGTTCTCACAGCGGCCAACAAGTTGCCTCTTGAAACCCCACCAGCAGGACCTGGGTGCAACAGCGATCTCCCCACTTGTGATTTGCAGCAACTGGTATTCAGAAGCTTCCTGCATCTAAGACTGGAGGTAGAATTAATTCAAATGCTTGCACTGGCTGTGCATACGCTACCAGGCCAGGTTCAAAATTCTTGTGTTAATTTACAAAGCCTTTAACAGTTTGGGTTCAGGATAACTCAGGGATGACTTGATTATTTACATTCAGATCCCTGATGTCTTTGGGGGAATCATTGTTAGTGGTCCCCCCCCCCCCCATGGCTTGGATGCACGGCTTCTATCCCAAGTGTTTTCAGTCCTGTGGCTCCAGTTTGTGCAACTCCCTCCCAGTTCAAGTCAAACCAGTCCCTTTCCCGTTGAATGTCTGACATTTCCTGAAGACTTTTCTTCCAGCAGGTTTCTTAACTGAATTCTGATTTTATAGTTTCAACTCATTTTTAGTCTCATTGTATTGGGTCTCATGCACACCACATAGAGATGGCTGTGATTAAGCGGAATGCAAATTGTTGAAATAAATACAGCCGTACTTCGGAAGTCGAACGGAATCCATTCCGGAAGTCCGTTCAACTTTCAAAACGTTCAGAAATAATAATTTTAATAATAATAATTTATTATTTATACCCCGCCCATCTGGCTGGGTTTCCCCAGCCACTCTGGGCGGCTTTCAACAGAACATTAAAATACAATAATCTATAAAACATTAAAAGCCTCCCTAAACAGGGCTGCCTTCAGATGTCTTCTAAAGGTCTGGTAGTTGTTGTTCTCTTTGACATCTGAAGGGAGGGCGTTCCACAGGGCGGGTGCCACTACCGAGAAGGCCCTCTGCCTGGTTCCCTGTAACTTGGCTTCTCGTAGTGAGGGAACCGCCAGAAGGCCCTCGGCACTGGACCTCAGTGTCCGGGCTAAACGATGGGGGTGGAAGCTCCTGCAGCCAATCAGAAGCTGCGATGGACATTCAGGATTCAAAGAATGTTCACAAACCGGAACAATCACTTCCGGGTTTGCAGCGTACGGGAGCCAAAACGTTTGACTCACAAGGCATTCGACTTCTGAGGTACAACTGTAATTATAAATGGCAGCTGACATGGCTAGTAGCCACTGACAGCCTTGTCCTCAATGAATCCAACTTATCCTCTTCTAAAGTCATCCAAGCTGGCGGCCATCACTACATTTTGTGGCAGCAAATGTCATAGGTTAACTGTGTGAAGAAGACCCACCTTTTGTCCGTCCTGAATCTTCCCAATGTCCAGTTTAAACATTCAGAACCTTCTTTCTAGATCAGAGTTTCCCAAACTTAGATCCCCAGCTGTTGTTGGACTACAACTCCCATCATGCCTAGCTAGCAGGACCAACAGCAAGGGATGATGGGAGTTGTAGTCCAACAACAGCTGGAGCCCCGTTTGGGAACCCTGTTCTGGAGCCCTACAGCCCTGAAGAACAGCTGGTTTTCCCACCAAATTGCAGCGGGATCAGATATTGGGTAACAGGCCAGGCAGGGATGGCTCCAGGTTTGAAGAGCCCGTTTGCAGAATTAATTATCGCAAGAGTCCTCCTACACTGGTGGACTGGTCCCCAGGCTTACCAGGTAGTGATGGCAGGCAGCTGCGAACCATCATTTCCCACAATGCCTTCAGGCATGGAGGAGACTGGTGGAATTTAAAATGGTACCTTGTGAGCTGGGGGACGGACGCTGTGGTCCCCTACAGCTTCCAGAAGATGCTGTGTCCTGAATCCAAGGGCCCCATTCATCTCCCTTCCAGATGACCCAAGGCTTCCCATTTCATCTGAACTAGGAAAGTACAGCTGTCAGATGAGGATAATGCCAGGAAGTCTTCAGTTCACTATGGTTTCCCTTAGAATCATAGAATCGTAGAGTTGGAAGAGACCACAAGGGCCATCCAGTCCAACCCCCTGCCAAGCAGGAAACACCATCAAAGCATTCTTGACAGATGGCTGTCAAGCCTCTGCTTAAAGACCTCCAAAGAAGGAGACTCCACCACACTCCTTGGCAGCAAATTCCACTGTCGAACAGCTCTTACTGTCAGGAAGTTCTTCCTAATGTTTAGGTGGAATCTTCTTTCTTGTAGTTTGAATCCATTGCTCCGTGTCCGCTTCTCAGGCGCAGCAGAAAACAACCTTTCTCCCTCCTCTATATGACATCCTTTTATATATTTGAACATGGCTATCATATCACCCCTTAACTTCTCTTCTCCAGGCTAAACATACCCAGCCCCCTAAGCCGTTCCTCATAAGGCATCGCTTCCAGGCCTTTGACCATTTTGGTTGCCCTCCTCTGGACATGTTCCAGCTTGTCAGTATCCTTCTTGAACTGTGGTGCCCAGAACTGGACACAGTATTCCAGGTAATTCCCTTAATGGCCGATCCATTGGACCAAGCCAGGCTAGATTTTGAAGCCATGGATGTCCAGTCATTCTCCAATGTTTCCCAGTTCATACACAAGAGGAAAGGCTCATTTGTATCTCAGCTTATTAAGTCAACATATCGGGGGCAAGGAAACTTCAATTCAAGGGCCACATACCTTCCTAGGCAGCATTCTGGGGGCCAAATACCAAAGGGGACAGAACAGCAAATGTGGACAGAGCAACTCCCCCCCTCCATTTGTTCAATAGGGTAGTTTCCACACACATAAGCACAGACCTTTGTCCTCCATTCAGGCAAGAAAGAGGCATTATTAGAGTTCAACGACACATTCCAGCCAGGCAAAAACACCAAAGTGGGGCATGAAACAGGACTATTGAGGGGTGTGGCCTGAGGAGAGTCTCAAGGGCCAGAGAAAGAGGTCTCGAGTGCTGCATTTCTCCCCCAACCCCTGGGCTGGAGGTTCCTCATCTCTGCATTATATGATAATCCCAATGCAGCCATTGAAAACGGGACTTTCTTCCTCCTCCTCCCTTCCTGCTCCCACCTGGAAACATTATGCACAAAGCTCAAGAAGGTTCACTTCCATATCGATTGAAATCCATCAATTCTAGCCTCCGACTTTGAATATCAGTCTCCTGCCCTTGGAGCGGGGAGAAACTCCGGAGGAAAAGTCCTCTCTGATGCAAGAAAAAGCCAGGCAGCCCATCTCACAGCACAAATAAGCAATATCTGCGAGAAGCAAATGCACCGGGTCTCGCTGGATGTCGGGAATAATCAGTCTCTTCATTCAAAGGCAAGGGGAAACAGATACATTTTAATGACGACTCTCACAGAGGCCCATCGTCCCAAGTGATGGATTCTGGCATGGAAATGTCTCGGGCAACGTTGCCAAACAGAGCTGTCTTTGTTGCCTCCCGCTTCAGAGCGTCGCCGCCTGACTAGGAGCATCGGCGGCAGAATCTCAAGAGCCGCCAATTAACTTCGTGGCTCTGGGGTGGGAGAAACCAAGCAGTCTTGGCTTAGGCTCATCTTCCAGTGTGGTGTAGTGGTTAAGAGCGGTAGACTCGTAATCTGGTGAACCGGGTTCGCGTCTCCGCTCCTCCACATGCAGCTGCTGGGTGACCTTGGGCTAGTCACACTTCTCTGAAGTCTCTCAGCCCCACTCACCTCACAGAGTGTTTGTTGTGGGGGAGGAAGGGAAAGGAGAATGTTAGCCGCTTTGAGACACCTTCTGGTAGTGATAAAGCGGGATATCAAATCCAAACTCTTCTATTCTTCTTCTTCTTCTTCCAAGCCCAGCCCCAACATTCTGCTGCCTCCTTATGGCAGGGCATGTATTTAAGTGAAGCTAAAGCAACAACCCTTGAGGGAGGGAAGTAGCTCAGTGGTAGGGTACCTTCTTGGCATGCAGAAGGGTCCAAGTTCAATCCCCGGCATCTTCAGGTAGGACTGGGAGAGATTCCCTGCCTGAAACCCTGGAGACTCTCTGAGTGTCCCTGTTTTAGTCCCAGATTTACAGAAGCCACCCCAGTTTCTGATTTGATCCCGGAATGTTCCGCTTTTCCTTAGGACGGCCCTATTTTCATCAGAGAAATGCCGGAAGGTATGGAATTATGCGACCCCTGAGCCAATGAGTTAACTAACTCATACAACCTTTAGAAGACATCTGAAGGCAGCCCTGCATAGGGAAGGTTTTTTAATGTTTAATGATGTTTTTATATGCCCATCTAGCAGTTCGAAGGCATGCGAAAGTGCAAGTAGATAAATAGGTACCATTCCAGCAGGAAGGTAAACGGCGTTTCCGTGTGCTGCACTGGTTCGCCAGAAGCGGCTTTGTCACGCTGGCCACATGACCTGGAAGCTGTACACTGGCTCCCTCGGTCAATAATAATAATAATAATAATAATAATAATAATAATAATAATAATAATAATTTATTATTTATACCCCGCCCATCTGGCTGGGTCTCCCCAGCCACTCTGGGCAGCTTCCATAAAGTGAGATGAGCGCCGCAACCCCAGAGTCGTCCACGACTGGACCTAAGGGTCAGAGGTATCTTTACCTTTTATGTTTTTTATTAATAATAATAATATTAATAATAATAATAATAATAATAATAATAATAATAATATTGCAATTCTCATCCAAAGAACCAGGCTGACTGAGACAACAGGTTATGATGACTCTCTTCCAGGCTAGGAAAATACCCCACACCTGCCGTGAAGCAAAGCACAGCAGGTGCTCAAGAGAAGCCCAAAATAGCTTTGCAGCCTACGCCTGTTACGCCGGAGACATTTGTGCAACCAGAAAAAGGCTTTATGAGACTCCATGCATACAAACGAGCTCTATTTCGGGGTTGATGCAGTCAGCATTCACCTGCAGCTCCGGAAGTGAGCAGAGAGCACAAGATATTGCTTTAGGGATGGTGGCACTCTAGCCAAGGAGTGCAGCCAGAGGCTGCTGGACCACAACTCCCATCATCCCTGACCATTGACCAAGCTCACTGGGGCTGGTGGGAGCTGGAGTCCGCCAATATCGAGAGAGCACCACATTTGCTCTAGTCCAGGATTTGGGAACCTTTCCCAGCTCAGGGGCTGCATTTCCTTCTGGGTAACCATTCGGGGGCCGCATTCCAGTGGTTAGGAGGGCCAGAAGCAAAAGTGTGCACCACAAGGAAGGCAAACATTGCTTTTGTACTGTAGGCTACTTTCTAATCAGGTTTGCATACCCTTCTCTTTGAGAGGAATGTAAGCTGAGTGGTTAATGTGCATAATAACCAGTCATTGTGCACATTCACCAGGCCGCATAGAAACTGCACATTGTCCTTGCATGAAGAAGGAACTGTGCACATTTCCCACTCCATATGCACAATCCTCAACAGGCCCTAATAGCATTGTGTACATTCTCTGGGCAATATGGACATTCTCCAGGCACTATGCATATTGTCTCCAAAGATATATGCCTTTTTTGCTATTTCTTTTTCAGGCAGGGTTTAATGGGAGTTGTAGCATATCCTCCAACATGATGCAGCCCAAATCTGGGACACCATCTTCCGGATCTGAAATCCTGCATGAGTCACGTGACACACATGAGATCACAAACTTGGGGGCAAATGTTTCTTGGGGGGCATGGCACCCAAAAACATGCATTTTGGGGCACTGTGTGAGATCGTGGACCTGGAAAAAACACGTTTTTTTAATGAGATCTCAGCCTAAAATCGCGAGAGAACAAAGCACCCAAAATGGCTGCCGTACTCTCACACACAAAAATGGGATGTCCTGTTTTTTTCCAGGGCAGTTGACAGTTGTAGTCCTAAACATCCAGAGGACACCAGGTTGGGGAAAGCTACTATAGATTGTCTAGGAAGACTGGTTTCCACATTCCCCCCCTTTAAGGGGGGGGATACCAGAGACAACTACTGGGAGGCAGGTGGTGCTGTGGTCTAAACCACTGAGCCTCTTGGGCTTGCCGATCGGAAGGTCAGCGGTTCGAATCCCCATAACAGAGTAAGCTCCCGTTGCTCTGTCCCAGCTCCTGCCAACCTAGCAGTTCAAAAGCACACCAGTGCAAGTAGATAAATAGGTACCACTGTGGCAGGAAGGTAAACGGTGTTTCCGTGTGCTCTGGTTTCTGTCACGGTGTCCCGTTGCGCCAGAAGGTGTTTAGTCCTGCTGGCCACATGACATGGAAAGCTGTCTGTGGACAAACGCTGGCTCCCTCGGCCTGAAAGTAAGATGAGCGCCGCAACCCCATAGTCGCCTTTGACGGGACTCAACCGTCCAGGGGTCCTTTACCTTTTTTTCTTTACCAGAGACAACTACTCTGTTGTTGCTTAAGCTGCAATAACAAACACCACACACTTCAGGCTGATGATTAGTAGCAAATGGGGAATCCAATTAATTACAGCAAGAATTAATCGGAACACAGGAAGCAGCAAGGACTTCCGTGAATTAAAAAAGGCTTTTTATGTAATATCAAAGGAACAGAGCATCACAGGAGGAACAGAGCGTGGAATAAAGTGCAGGAATTCAATACCTCTTTTCTGAAGGCTCCTCTCCTTATAGCTGAATCCTCCTGCTTGATATTAAGCCCAGGGAATTCCTAGCTTGATGAAAACTGTCAAGGAAAAGAAAGACACTTTCAATAACACAACAACGCAAAAGGAATTAATATGTTTACAAAAGTGGGCAAAAGTTCCACAATAAAAGATCCGAAGCTTTTAGCATAACTTTCACAGAAAAAAACAAAACAAAACCACAACGCTGCATGGGAGAGAGAGGACAAAGGATTTCTTTCATTGTGCCTATCCTGGATGCTGGGGAGATTTCTCACAGGTTAAGAACCAATGTGGTCCAGGGTAGGGAGCGTCAGGCACAGAGGCCAACTGTTGTCCTCCAGGTCTGTCTACTTGACCCTTTGGACTCTTGGGCGGGGTCACACCTTTCACCAGCCCTGCTTGGTACCTTCCTTGACTATTTATGCCTGCCTAGAATGTGTCCTTCTGATAATGTTCCTTGCTTACCCAGGAGAGGAGTGTGTGAGCATGTAAACAAACTAGCTATTCTCTCTCTCTCTCTCTCTCTCTCTCTATATATATATACTGGCCAATGCCAAAATAGACTTCTAAGTTATTCAAAATCAAATCAAATCTTTATTACGGTCATAGACCAGCATTTAAAATCTGAAAAGTGCTTTACAAAGCTAAAGGAGATTAAAACACAGAATAAATATAGCAGTCTACAAATTTAAAAGGGGCTAAAAATATCCAAGAAGAGAGTCCAGCTTGCATTTTCCCAGCTTCTGCTCGAGGTCTTCATTCCATTCCCGAGCAGAAGAGCTGCTTCCCACAGCCCAACACCAAGTTCAATACTCTGGGGAGGTCAGGGACTGAACAAGAGATCTTCTACATACAAAGCCACTGAGCAGTGTCTCCTCCAAAGTAAATGGGGGTGTGGAGCCAGAACTGTTTGACCTCCACTGTGCTTCGGAGCTTTCTGCATCAAGTTCTAAGTTATTTACAAGCATAAAAATCGGTTACACGGGCATTAAAAAATACAGTCGTACCTTGGTTCTGGAACGCCTTGCGTGTCGAACGTTTTGGCTCCCGAACGCCACAAAGCCGGAAGTGAGTGTTCCAGTTTGTGAATGTTCTTTGGAACCTGAGCAATCTGGCTCAGCTTCCGCAGCTTCCGATTGGCTGCAGGAGCTTCCTGCAGCCAATCAGAAGCTGCGCCTTGGTTTCTGAATGTTTTGGAAGTCGAACGGACTTCTGGACAGATTCTGTTCGACTTCTGAGGTACGGCTGTAAACATCTGTCATTTAAAATATGCAATGAAACAGGTCCATTAGAAGAACACAGCAATTAAAACAGGATGCTCAGGTCAAGAGATCAAGGGAATGCCCATATAAGCAGGTGTGCTTTCAAAAGATGGCAGAATGCCAGTACAGATGGGCATTCCCTTGTGTTTCAGCAGGGAGAGCTTTCCATAACTGTCAGGGGGCCTGGGCTGCCCCCCTTTGCTGGCTGTTCGAGGAATGAGTCCGAGCCATGAAGCTTAAATGCTTTAATCTAGGCTAATTACTTTACAATGCAGAGCATGTCGTAAACATGTCTCATCCATCACTCTCAGAATCCGGAAGTACTCCTCCTCCATTTTCCTGCCCATCTGGGAAAATGAAAGCACCATGTCCTTCTCTTTTTCCTTTCCCCCTTTTCGTAGCGAGGTCTCTGCCTGCTTGGCTGGAGCCCTACCACTGCTTCCCCCTCTCCACTGCTCTTGGGAGAGGGGGAGGGGGAGTCGGTCGTCAAGATGGGGGGCTGCTCTCTATAGCCACTCAACGCCAGGCTGGAAGGGGGAGGCAGCCCCCTGACAATAACAATAGCGACACCAGTGAAAAAGCCCACCTCCGCATAACTGCAAACAGATAATCGTCAGGCCTTGGCAAGGCTGATTCCGATTGAAATCCAGAAAAATAAAACGAACACAAAACACTTGCGAATCCATCTCAAGTTAGAACACTTCACTCAGTCAATCCACCTTGCCATGTCTGCATCATTGGCTCAGGTTGCAGAGTCTGGGGTGGTTTCTTAATGAAGAAGCCCAGGCCACAAGCCACCCTTGGGCAATGCCTAATAGAGCCGTAATGAGTGCTGTGTCAGCACTGAGTGTAACTTCCTCCCTGAACTACTATAGCTTCCCAGTATATCGTCGGAGGGGAGCAGACAAATGAAGTGAAAAGAGGCTTCTCAGAATTTAAGGGAAAGGTATAATTGACACATATTGCCAATCAAAAGGCTAAACGATCTTGATGCCCTGGCTGAGGAACATGTCCAGCAATCAAACTGTCTCTTCTACTAGGATCCTCTCTGAAATGTCTCTGCATAATTTCCTTCTACAGCAAAGAATGGAGTTCTCTGATGTTGGAACAAGTTTGGAGGGAAATCTCATTAGCCTTCAGATTCACTTAATGTTCCTTTTGATTCCGTTCGTCTTTCTGGTCCTTCTACCCATCGCAACAGCCTACGTGTTTTCTGTGCATTCTCAAAATCGCTATCTAAACACCAACGTTTAATACACTAGTCAGCCTCTGAATCATGGGGGCATTTTTCCTCCCCTCTGTTCTCCCTTCCATACACACAACCTTTGCTTTTTATAACCACAGTCTTCGTGGTTTCACCAACATCAAAAGGTTTATCGAAAAGGTCCCTAGAAAAGGAATTGTAGGTGGCAATGATGTCATTGCAGTCAAAGGTGGGGCATCAAAATGGCACAGTGGGGACATAGGTTTCCGGGTGGGAGTTGATCATGGTGAGGGTTTGCCAAGCGTGCCTTCCTCTTAGCACGTTTCATCCTGAGTTCGAGAATCTTTGAAGCCCATGACACCTTTAGTAAAGGCTGTTCTCCAATTGGAGTGCTTGCAGGCCAGAGTTTCCCAGTTGTCGGTGTTTATACTACATTATTATTATTTTTTTTAGATTTGCCTTGAGAGAGTCTTTAAATCTCTTTTGTTGACTATATGGAACTTGCTGAGCTGACCGGGAAAATCCATGACCAGAGGGAGGAAGCGGTGGAAGAAGATTGGAAGAAAATTAAATTATATTTTTACAAGTATTGTAAGATTGAAGAGTAGAAGTAAGCTGGAAGACAAAGGAGGTTGTAGAAGTAGAAGATAGATATAAGGTTTATGATAGTTGGAATTAATGATAAGGATTTCAGATAACAAGAAAATATTAAGGGTAATTAATTAAAATATTTTTAAATGATGTCAAGAAATTACTAAAGATGATATGCATGGAACACAAGAAGGGAGGACAGGAGGAAGTCAACCCACAATGAAAAGGAAGGACAATTAGGTTTAAAGGATGTATGTTTGTTTCTAAGTTTATTACTGTTGTTTTCTTTTGTTGTTGATTATTAATGCATGTTGATGTTTGTTTTTATCTGTTAAAAGTTAATAAAAAAATTGGGGGGGAAAACCTCTTTTGTTGACCACCGGCATTACGCTTTCCATTTTAAAGTTTAGAAGAACGTGTGGATCCAGAATTGGCCTCCACAGTCACTTACTTAAAACAGTGTTTATGGAAGACAATCTTACTTGGCTATGAGTGATCGCCAAGAAAGAAGGTCAAAATGGCAAAAGAAAAGATAAAGGGATGTTGGGTTTGTTTAGCCTGCAGAAGAGAAGGCTGAGAATGGCCCATCTACTTTAGCATCTTCTATTCTCACAGTGGCCAACCAGATGCCTGTGGTAAGCATGCAAGCAGGACCTGAGCACAAGAAGCACTCTCACTGTCAGGGTTGAGCCGGACGAGGAGGAGTGGTGGCAAGTCCCCCACCACCACCACGGCAAGGCTGCACCCATGGAAGAATCTGGGGAAATGGAGGAATTCATACCTGGAGAAGACTGGTGGCGGCACTCCTCAGAAGAGGAAGAATCAGATAGGGAAGTGGGAAGACCTGGACAGGAGGAGGAAGAAGTCGAGCCAGAATTAGGACCTTGTGAGGAGAGGAACCGGCTGGCCCCCTCCCTTCCTCCTTTCTCAGCATAGGGAACAATTAGAGGCAGCTGCAGCTCGTAAGAGGCGTGGTCATGAGCCGGCTACTTAAGGAAGGCCGGCTGCTCCATTCACCAGCACCTGCAACTGCTGTGCTGGAGCACGTGGTTGTTCTTGCTCGTCCTGTTCCTGGTTCCTGTGTTCGTGACTTCAGCTTTCTGACTCTGGCTTAATCCTGACCTCGGCTTCATGACTTCTGGCTTGAACCGACTTCGGCTACTCCTGACCCCTGTGCGACTGCCTAACTTCAGCTGGCTTCTGACCCGGACTGTTTGACCTCGGCTTTATCCGACTCTGACTACTGCTCTTCAGCACGCCAACTTGTTGGCATCCTAACTCACCTTCTGTGGTTTCCAACAACTGGTATTCAGAAGCATCACTGCCTCCAACTGTGGAAGCAGAGCATGGCCACCATCGCTAGTAGACACTTGATAGTCTTCTCTCTTAACATTAGAAGTCAGTGACATCCAATGAAGCTGCATGTTGGAGGATTTAGGACAGACCCCCATATATATATATATATATATATATATATATATATATATATATATATATATATATATATATATATACCGTGTTTCCCCTATTTTTAAGACACCGTCTTATATTTTTTTCCCTCAAGAAAACGCACTATGGCTTATTTTGAGGGGATGTCTTATTTTTATTACGTAAGCCCAGCCCCGCGATTTCCTTGGCGCCCTCCAGAACTGTGCCTATCACTATGGCTTATTTTCGGGGTACGGCTTATATTTCGCAAATGCGAAAAAAATCCTGCTATGGCTTATTTTATGACCACATCTTAAAATAGGGGAAACAGGGTGTATATATATATATATATATATATATATATATATATATATATATATACACACACACATATATATATATATAACACACACATATATATATATATACATATATATATATATATACATATATATATATACACACACACACCGAGATAGATAGATAGATAGATAGATAGATAGATAGATAGATAGATAGATAGATATATTTCCAACAGTGTTAAAAGGTGTAAGGGTTAAATTATAAAATTCACCAGCCTGCAAGGTGTGGTGTTGCTCTCCAACTTGGATAGGATTAGACAGATTCACGAAGGAGAAGGCTAGCCAAACTGGAAGGAGTAGACAATGCCGCTGAGGACAAAATTCAAGATGACCCTAACAGATTGGAGAACTGGGCAAAAACTAACAAAAAGAATTTCAACAGGGTCAAAGGTACGGTTCTACACTTAGATAGGAAGAACCAGCTGCACAAATGTAAGCTGGGGGACACCTGGCTTGTCAGTAGTACATGTGAGAAGGATCTAGGGGTCTTAGCAGACCACAAGCTGAACATGAGTCAATAGTGTGATGCAGCATCAAAATCTAGTGCTATTATAGGCTGCATCAACAGAAGTCTAGTGTACCGATCAAGTGAAGTCATAAAACTGCTCTATTCTGCCTTCCTCAGGCCACACCAAGAGTAGTGTGTTCATTTCTGGGTGTCACAGTTTAAGCAGGATTTTGACAAGCTGGAATGTGTGCAGAGGAGGGCGACCAAGTTGAACAAGGATCTGGAAACCTTATGAGAATGGTTGAGGGAATTGTGTATGTTTAGCCTGGAAAAGAGGAGACTAAGAGGAGATAGGCCAGCCATCTTCAAATATCTAAAGGGAGCAAGTTTGTTTTCTGCTCCTCCAAAACCTATAGATTCAAGACTCTGACTAAACATCAGGAAGAACTTCTACTGTTCAGCAGTGGAATAAACTCGAATGAGAAGTGATGGCTCTCCTTCCTTGGAGGTTTTTAAGCAGAAGTTGGGCACAAATACAGGATGGGTGACACCTGGCTTGAGAGCAGTACATGTGAAAAGGATCTAGGAGTCTTGGTAGACCACAACTTGACATGAGTCAACAGTGTGATGCAGCAGCTTAAAAAGCCAATGCAATTCTGGGCTGCATCAATAGGAGTATAGCATCTAGATCAAGGGAAGTAATAGTACCACTGTATTCCGCCCTGGTCAGACCTCACCTGGAATACTGTGTCCAGTTCTGGGCACCACAGTTCAAGAAGGATACTGACAAGCTGGAACGTGTCCAGAGGAGGGCAACCAAAATGGTCAAAGGCCTGGAAACGATGCCTTATGAGGAACGGTTTAAGGAGCTGGGTATGTTTAGCCTGGAGAAGAGAAGGTTAAGGGGTGATATGATAGCCATGTTCAAATATATAAAAGGATGTCACATAGAGGAGGAGAAAGGTTGTTTTCTGCTGCTCCAGAGAAGCGGACACGGAGCAATGGATTCAAACTACAAGAAAGAAGATTCCACCTAAACATTAGAAAGAACTTCCTGACAGTAAGAGCTGTTTGACAGTGGAATTTGCTGCCAAGGAGTGTGGTGGAGTCTCCTTCTTTGGAGGTCTTTAAGCAGAGGCTTGACAGCCACCTGTCAGGAATGCTTTGATGGTGTTTCCTGCTTGGCAGGGGGTTGGACTGGATGGCCCTTGGGGTCTCTTCCAACTCTACGATTCTACGCTTCTATGATTCTATGTATGATCTAGTTGAGATTCCCGCATTGCATGAAGCTGATTATACTGTGCCCTTTTTTCCAATCCTGGCTGCTGTCCATTTTGATGACCTGAACCAGAGCAAAATAGAAAAGGGGAGGAGATGCTGCGTGCCTAACATGTAATAAAACCCAAACTGTACTTCATTGTAAAACATGGCTCTCTTTCCAATTATATACTTTTATCATGGGTTTTAATCAAATATCTTACAGGTCTCAGATGAAAAAGGTGAATGTGAAAAAAGGATGGGGGGGGGGAGCGTAATGGCTTTTCTAATTGCTTGTTCTCTGTCACTTGTAACTAATTACCCCAATCATACTCCTGTACAGTTTCTGGGGCTCTTTCTTTTGTAACACCCATTCAACTGAAGCATACCTTCAGGCATTAAGAGAAATGAAAAGGAGAGGCACAATTAAGCCATCCTGGTGACAACCGTCTCTAGAAACTACTGTGAAGAAATGTTTTCTGACAATAAAATTTTGCAAGATCAAAATCCCTCAAACAGCCAAAATGCATGAGAAAGGAAGGCCCCCATCTTGTGCAGAACATGACATATGTCATGTAGACCATAGCGAACAAGAACGCAAGAAAAGCCTGCTGGATCAGGCCAATTGTCCAGCATCCATAGTGGCCAACCAGATGCCTTTGTCTCTGCTTGTGATAGCTACAAAGACCCGATACTCTGCACGGCCTCTTCATTGTTCAAAAGATGGATTTGGCTACAGTTATCCATAACTTAGGGACCCAGGTGGCACTGTGGGTTAGACCACAGAGCCTAGGGCTTGCTGATCAGAAGGTCGGCGGTTGGAATCCCTGCGACGGGGTGAGCTCCCGTTGCTCGGTCCCTGCTCCTTCCCAACCTAGCAGTTCGAAAGCACGTCAAAGTGCAAGAAGATAAATAGGTACCGCTCTGGCGGGAAGGTAAACAGCGTTTCCGTGCGCTGCTCTGGTTCGCCAGAAGCGGCTTAGTCATGCTGGCCACAGGACCCGGAAGCTGTACGCCGGCTCTTGGCCAATAAAGCGAGATGAACACCGCAACCCCAGAGTCGGACACGACTGGACCTAATGGTCAGGGGTCCCTTTACCTTTTATCCATAACTTTGGGGGAATCTAGGGTTGACTCCTGTGCTGTGTTGCACACGCTCCTGCTTTTGAAAACTGTTTCAACACTACACTTAGTTCAAAATACAGCCACCCGGTGGTTGACTGGGGGTCAATTGGTGGAAACATATCTTGTTGGGATCGAAAAACAGTGGTACCTCTGTTACGAACTTAATTCCGTTCTTAACCTGAAACCGTTCTTAACCTGAGGTACCACTTTAGCTAATGGGGCCTCCTGCTGCCGCCACAGCGCGATTTCTGTTCTCATCCTGAGGTAAAGTTCTTAACCCGAGGTACTCCTTTCGGGTTAGCAGAGTCTGTAACCTGAAGTGTTTGTAACCTGAGGTGATTGTAACCCGAGGTACCACTGTAACTTCCCTGGCTTCCAGCCCATTTCCAAGCACAAGTCAAACTGCTGCTGCCCAGACAAACCACATGCTGTAGCGATGGTTTGTTTTGGTTTATTGCTCATGGTTTGCCCGCGGAGACAAACCATGAGCTCAGGTTCAGACGTAATGATAAGCCAAATCGTGGTTTATCTTTGGGTAGAACAGCAGCAGGAGGGCTGGAGGAGACGCAAGTCACCATCAGTTTTGTTACAAGTGCCAGCATGATTGGACATTCATGCCTAACCATAGTTTGGCAACATCTGAAGGCCAAAAGTTCACCACCCTTGCTGATTTCCTGCTCATAGGGATATGGGAAATGCCCAATTTTCTTTCCTTATGCATATCATCCAAAGGAGTTACCTTGAGCTGTTTCTGCACTTAGGAGAACAGACTATAATAGTTTAACTGGCATATTTCACTACCATGCAAAAACTACCTGGATGCGGATCATAGCATGCTTCACTCCTGCAGAATTCTGAATCAACCCCAATGGGCTAATTATCTCCTCCCTCGCACATGAACACAATCAGGAATAACCCCTCAGAAGACGCAAAGTGAATGAAATTAAACATAAAATACTTTTCTTCGGAGGAAGAAGTTAACGAGAGGGTCACCTGCCCACCTGACTCCCACATCTAGACATCTCTCAACACTCATTAAATGCCTCCATCAAAGGCTGCAATAAATATCAGAAGCCTATAGAAAATTGGAATACTGTATGTAGTTTTCCATTATCTTATTTTCCTCTGCCAGGTAACAGCTACAATATGTAATCATTCCCTTTGCAACTTTTCCCTGTTTACAAAAACTCAGAAAACTGCAATTCACAAAAGACATCGGTGAAATTATACATATGATTTCATTAGAGAGAGACTGAGAAAGAGAGCTGTGTAATTGTTGGCTATATTGTTATATATTAAAAAACCTAATAGGAAGATTTTTAAATGGAAAAATTGCAATGTATGAAATTACTGGTATACATAATGTCCTTGAGAAGACATGGAAACCATTTCTTTGCTATTGGGACTGTAATTTCCCAGATCAGTATGATCCTAAATACTTTTTATCTTTCAAATAGAGTTTTTAGTGTTTGTCATGAGTACAATTTTTCTTCTTTGTATTGCAGATGTAATACACTACGAATACAGAAAGAAAAGAAAAAGTCTATTTGCTTTGGGCCTGCTTCGTAAGAAGCCGGAGCCACACACAGAGAATTAGATTAGCTATCCCCTAAAAAACACTTTATTGATCCAGAAAACACACACACACACACAGTACAATACATTGTATAGAAACATATTCTAAAGACTATCCGGACAATGGAATGCAGCCAAGAGCTAAATCAGTGTTATAATGGATACAGAATAAGTGGCACTTGCATTTTTCATAGATCAGTTATTCACACCCACTGAAAAATACTAGTGAAGATGCCACAACTGTATTTCCTGCCTTGAAAATGTGATTACTTAAGAGAGGATTGAAAAAATCTGCAGAAAATAAGCTAATCAATGGTTACTAGCCACATAAATTAACTCTCTCCTATAGTATATTTTGCTAAGGCTGTCGTCACGCTGCAGTTTGCATTGCCACCTGCCAACAGATGGCACTGTGAACTGCAGTGCAATGACAGCCTTGTGAGAGCTTCTAGACCATGGGTAGGCAAACTAAGACCGGGGGCGGATCTGGCCCAATCGCCTTCTAAATACAGCCCGCGGACGGTCAGCATGTTTTTACATGAGTAGAATGTGTCCTTCTATTTAAAATGCATCTCTGGGTTATTTGTGGGCCTGTCTGATGTTTTTACATGAGTAGAATGTGTGCTTTTATTTAAAATGCATCTCTGGGTTAGTCATGGAGCATAGGAATTCATTCATTATTTCCCCCCAAAATATAGTCCAGCCCCCCACAAGGTCTGAGGGACAGTGGACCGGCCCCCTGCTGAAAACATTTGCTGACCCCTGTTCTAGACCATCGCAGCAGCAGAGGTGGGAGGCAGTGGGTGGCTTCCCTGGTCTCTCATGGGATGAAGAACTCAAACTAGAGTTACAGCTCCTGCCACAACCTTTAATGCTCAACTCAGTATGGTACATGAGCAAGGCAAGGGTTAAAGGGCACAGCAAGTGGTGTGCATGGCCAAGCAAGTTAAGATGTTGAGTCAATGAATGATCCCTCCCCTACACCTTGCTCCTGAGGAGGGGCAGGCACAATGTTTAGACTACAAGATAATCACCTGAAACAAGGGCCAGCAGCATCGCTTTCCTTTTCTGATATGCCCATCAGAAGAAGTCACCTTGCCCATCTGTGCCACGAGGGGCTCTGAACATTGCGCAAAGTGCAAAATGTCTACATGGCAGATGACACACAACAAGCACGCGAGCTGCTTCCTCGAATGTGCAAAAGTGAAAAACGGCAAAAGTTGCAAGAAGATTCCAACAATTGACTAAAATAGATTTGCCCTTTTAAAATCTGCTCGTCTAGCAGTTATTTTGCTCTGCTCGCAGCCTGTGATTATTGAGCATGTTAGAACATCTTTACACATCTTCAGTAGCTAGAGCAAAATGAAACTAGAGCCATACTCACCCCCTATCCTTCGTTACATCCACACTTCAACTGTTGACCAGAGCAAAGTCAGTCATCCTTAATCCTGAAGCCAAACTTTATTGATTTCTCTAACAGCCCCTCCGCAGGATCCAGATCCAGGATTTACCACCTCTCCCTCTGCCAAATTTGAGACATCTCAGGGACCTGATGAAGCCTGTCTGAACCAGTGCCGGATTTACGTATAAGCTAAACAAGCTATAGCTTAGGGCCCCACTCTCTTGGGGGTCCCCAAAAAAATTAAAGGGGAAAAAGCTGGATGTACATTTATAAATATAAGATAAAAAACAAATAGAATAAAACCTACATACAGCAACAGTGTTTTGTGTTGTGTAGGCTCCTATGATGTAAGTAATGGGCCCCGCCTGCCAGCCTGCTCCCTAAAATATCACTGGTTTGCTCATTTCTATATATAGGGTGCCTACATTCTGCATGTGCAAATGGCTTTAGGTCCATAAATTACCATATGGCATATATTCAACACAAAAAAACAGTGACCATTTGTTGTTGACAAAGGACAGCTGGACATATAAAGGACCCCATTACCTTCAGTAGCTTAGGGCCTCATTAAACCTTAATCCTGCCCTGGTCTGAACCTGCGGAAACCCTTCCCAAGATCTCTGCCCTCTAGCTCTTCAGGTCCTTTCCCCCCTTCTTCCCGATGCAAATTTCTCCTAAGAACCACAATTGTACGCGATTTTGCCTAATAGAAACATTTTTGCAAAGCTATTTTCAGTAACATTTTTGTATGCTTTTGCTAATACCTGTGATTTTACTCACACTTTACCCTGATATAATACATTTATGTGTGTTAGTTTCACTAATATTTGTACTTTTGTGCAAACTACCCTAGGATATGAGGGACGCAGGTGGCGCTGTGGTCTAAACCACAGAGCCTAAGGCTTGCCAATTGGAAGGTCGGCAGTTCAAATCCCTGCGACGGGGTGAGCTCCCGTTGCTTGGATCCCAGCTCCTGCCAACCCAGCAGTTCGAAAGCACATCAAAGTGCAAGTAGGTAAACAGGTATAGCTCCAGCGGGAAGGTAAACGGCTTTTCTGTGCGCTGCTCTGGTTCGCCAGAAGCGGCTTAGTCATGCTGGCCACATGACCCAGAAGCTGTACGCCGGCTCCCTCGGCCAATAAAGTGAGATGAGCACCGCAACCCCAGAGTCGTCTGCGACTGGACCTAACGTTCAGGGGTCCCCCCCTTTTTTTAACTTTTATTAAGTTTGCTTAGTAACCTAACATTTTTATAATATTCTATGAAAGAAAGAAATACAAAACACAACTTAGTTCATACTACAATGCATAACGTAACATTATTATATATGGTTCCTGAAAAAGGCTTACATAACAAAATCAGTTCAAAGGACCTTACAGTTTCGTTGCACTTTTATAGCGTTGTGCTTGTACTTGTGCAATGACAATAAATTATCTTATCTTATCTTAGTTATGGTTTTCCCAGTAGTGATGTATGGAAGTGAGAGCTGGACCATCAAGAAGGCTGATCGCCGAAGAATTGATGGTTTTGAATTATGGTGCTGGAGGAGACTCTTGAGAGTCCCATGGACTGCAAGAAGATCAAACCTATCCATTCTTAAAGAAATCAGCCCTGAGTGCTCAATAGAAGGACAGATCCTGAAGTTGAGGCTCCAGTACTTTGGCCACCTCATGAGAAGAGAAGACTCCCTGGAAAAGACCCTGATGTTGGGAAAGATGGAGGGCACAAGGAGAAGGGGACGAGGACGACAGAGGACGAGATGGTTGGACAGTGTTCTCGAAGCTACTAACATGAGTTTGGCCAAACTGCGAGAGGCAGTGAAGGATAGGCGTGCCTGGCGTACTCTGGTCCATGGGGTCACGAAGAGTCGGACATGACTGAACGACTGAACAACAACAACCTTACAGTTTACCCTCTCCCTCTCTCCCCCCTTCCCCCTCCCCTCCAACCCTCCCCCCTAGACAGGCCTTCCCTCTTCACATCTTTATCCATGTACACAGTCTGTTCATTCGAGCTTGTATGTCCCTTTACCTTTACCTTTACCCTAGGACAGGGGTGGCCAACTTCCAAGAGACTGCGATCTACTCATAGAGTTAAAAACTGGAAGTGATCTACCCCCTTTTGGGGTGTTCAGGTCGAGGTTGTTGAGCTTTTTTTTAAGAAGGAAAGCTATCCATGTTTTGGGGGGTTGGGTCAAAGTTGAGATTTTTTTAGGAAGGAAAGCCCTGTTTGGGGGGCTTCAGGGCAAAGATGTTGAGCATTTTTTTAAGGGGAGCCAAAGTTGCTGAGCTTCTTTGTGGGAATCCAGTGATCTACCAGTGATCTACCACAGACGTCCAGTGATCTACCGGTAGATCACGATCTACTTGTTGGACATGCCTGCCCTAGGATATGCATTTTTGGTACACATTACTTGGCTGGGAAAAAATGGCATTGCAAAATTCAGCGACATGCAAATTTTGGAGGATGGCTGTGTTTCGGGGTTGCTTTTCGAAAAGTGTAAATTAAGTAATTTCACCTTTAAATGTAAACGAAATAGAATCTCTCAATTCCAACTGTGCTACCATCACAATGGAAACTTAGCATCAAGCTGCAGCACATCCGAAATTTGTTTTCCAACGAACTCTGCAAATTAACAGCTGTACACAGCCGGGAGATTTGCAAAACCCACTGAGCCCCCATGAATTATACATCACTGACTGCTTAAAGCTAATGTACCATAATTCTTCTGCGAAGGTGCTGTGGAAAAGCTGAGATCATTACCTTTTGTACGGTTTTCCGATTACAAATAAAAGACACATAGAAACTGGGGGTGGAAGGGAAACAAGCAAGTGTTCCTTGCACTATGCCCATGGAACATTAACAACTTGCTAATAGGCAGGTAGAAATAATTATCTGCAAACCTAAAATTCCTATCTGCCAACAGAAGAGCCTCTCATTGGAATTTATTTCGCCATGAAACCAATACGAAATGCCATCATTTAATTTTTTTAAAACCTAATATGTGCGAGGGTTCATTGGACCCAATTAAATTAAAATGCAACACGCAATCACCTTTTATGCAAATTTTTAAAGGGGTTTATTACATTATATGCTAATATTGAGTTTCATATCCTTTGGATGATGAATTACCCAATTGTGCTGCCCAGTCCATTAAACAGACTCCAAGCCAAGAGTTTAATTCTTCCTTTCTTTACAGAGCAATCAGAGAGAAGGGAGATCTCGTTTTCAGGATCCCTCACCCTAACACCCACCCTGCTCCTTATATCATCGCAACATTAAACATCAGACAGAGCTTATGAATTAAGTTTAAGAGACTCTAGTTTCTCCAGGAATAGCACAATTGGCTCCCTAGAAGACCATCAGATGGTGGCAGCCTCTTTTTCTCTTTGTCAAAATGGCAGTCATTCCTCTAGTCCATGGGCAGGCAAACTAAGGCCCGGGGGCCGGATCCAGCCCCATTGCCTTTTAAATCCAGCCCCCCAGACGGTCCAGAATCAGCATGTTTTTACATGAGTAGAACAGGAGTCAGCAAACTTTTTCAGCAGGGCGCCAGTCCACTGTCCCTCAGACCTTGTGGGGGGGCCGGACTATATTTTTTGGGAGTGGGGAATGAACGAATTCCTACGCCCCACAACTAACCCAGAGGTGCATTTTTAAATAAAAGCACACATTCTACTCATGTAAAAACATGTTGATTCCCGGACCGTCTGTGGGCCGGATTTAGAAGGCGATTGGGCCGGATCTGGCCCCCGGGCCTTATTTGGCCTACCCATGGAGTAGAATGTGTCTTTTATTTAAAATGTATCACTGGGTTATTTGTGGGGCATAAGAATTCGTTCATTTTTTCCCTTCAAAATATAGTCCGGCCCCCCACAAGGTCTGAGGGATAGTGGACTGGCCCCCTACTGAAAAAGTTTGCTGACTCCTGCTCTAATCCAGTATTTCTCAGTGATGGCTTGTGCCCGTTGCGATTGGTTGCATGTGGAGGAGCGGAGACGCGAACCTGGTTCCCCAGATTACGAGTCTACCGCTCTTAACCACTACACTACACTGGCTCTCTGATGGGAGTTGGAGGTCCAGTAACATCTAGAAGGCATCTGCCCAAGCTACACCACCTGCAGTGCTGATTACCCTTACACTGCACAATAAGCTTGAGCAGCCTGCCTGCTAGCCTGTGCCAGGGAAATATCTTGAAGGAGGAGTCCTTGCTGCAATGCGTTTCCAGAAATCTTATTTGCTTTCGGTCTCAGGTAGCAGGAGGAGAATACAGAGAGACTTGAAACTTGGGTGCTCCTGAAGCCTCGAGTAGCAATCCGTATCCTGGAAGGATGGAAGTGGCCTCTTATAGCCGCCACTTCCCTTTCAACAGAGCTCAGCAGGACCTCTCCGGAGAAACTGGTTGCTGATCCCGTTATATACTGGTTCCCCCGCTCCTCCTCCCCAATGCTCTCAACTCGTTTTATTTCGGATTTAAGCCCGATAACAACCAAAAACAGAAACAGCACAGTCTGGTTTACAATTGCTAACAGTAAAATAGATTAAAAGGGATACTCAATGGAATAAAATATGATAAAAATTAAATTAAAATTTCAAGCTGTATATAACAATCCATTGCGTTTCTTAAGTGTCAGAACTGATGTCAGAAATTTTGCCATATGTAGGGTTATAATCGAGTCTGAATCTTGCAACAGAAGAGCAAGGTAAGACTCTTCCAAATACCCCGGTAAGTTTTGAGTTAATGGAAGTAATAGAGTCTTTCGGGCGGCAGAATACAAGGGGCAGACAAACACTATGTGATGAAGAGATTCAATCGAACAGTTATCACAGGCACATAAGACCGAAACTTGGCCCCTAGAAAGTCTATGAAAAAGGACGTTTGAGGGGAATACATTAAACCGTGCTTTAATAAAAGCGAAACGATGACTAGCAATAGAAAGAGTTGATAGGCTGGTACTTGAAGTGGGGGTACAATGCCCAGGGATCTCGGTGAGCATGTCCCCCCGCCCAGCATAACATTGCGTGTCCCCAATGCTTTAGTGGTTTCAAAGAAGAAAATGGCGAAGGATCCACCACTTGCCCTATGCCACAGCCATGCAGTCTCTTCAAAGCAATCTGAATTGTTTTTGTTAGCAGTTTAAAGTGGGGCGGGAGAGAGAAACCACAACAACTCCAAGAAGTTGCCAACGCTTTATGAATTTACAAAGGAGCACGCTATTGCCCCCCCAAGAAACATTCTTGATTGTGTTCCTTACAAACACAGAGATTAGCCACTATAAAAACACACACAAACAAGAACGGAAGCCATTTGGTTATAATTGCAATAACCAGAAGCACTCCGCAACCCGACGCTGTCAAACGATTCCGTGCTTAGCAGACGTTCTGCTCAAATTTTAATTACGCAGGACAATGGGACGCTGCCAGTAGCTAGTATCCATCGGCTGAGCAATTAAGCTGGCAGGATCTCGAACTCCAAAAACAAAACAAGAGAGAGAGAGGCGGCGGGGGGGTAGGAACTACTAGTTATTGAGCTGAATGCATCGCTTCTTTCCTAACATATGTACACTGAAAAGCCCCCTTTTCATGGGTGTAAAGAATCAGTGTGCCCCCAAAGGACACCGAGAAAGCACAGAACAAGCAGGCCATTAAAAGCATTTCACCGAAAAGATCTGTCTGCAGGAATATGCAGAATTGGAGGAGCGATTTCTCCCCGATAGGTCTGGTGGAACATTGGCTTGGAACAGACTTCTGGAGTCTCTTTAAATGGAAGCTCTGAGAAAGCCGCTTCCAGCCCTGCGCAACTGGGAGATCGCCAGCTGCGTCACTCCCTAGCCGGCCAATCCGGCTTGTCGGGGTGTGTGGCCTGCCCCATAAAGGCAGGACGCAGCCGGGGATCTCCCTCTTTTCCTCCTTCCAGCTGCTCTGGTTTGAACCCTGGTCTTCCAGGTCCTAGTCCAACCCTCTGACCACTACACTGCCCACCTCTAGCCTCTCTGCTGACATTGGGGAAGACCCCCCCCCCAGGAAAAAGTTCACTCCACCCTCCTGCTGCAGGCTCTCTGGAGAAATGGGTTTTCCAGGAGACCCAGTTAGAAATGAAGGTCTTTGTGCACAATCTAGAGGATTTCTTATTTCCTTTATTTCTAAAGAAATGTGTGTATACCACTATTCATATCTCTCTCTCTCTCTCTCTCTCTCTCTCTCTCTCTCTCTCTCTCCCTCTTTCTCAGCTGTTCACCACAACCATACAGGAAATAGTAATAGTTACCATTTTAGTTGTTTTAACCCAGGCATAGGCAAACTCCGGCCCTCCAGATGTTTTGGAACTACAATTCCCATCATACCTAGCTAACTGGACCAGTGGTCAGGGATGATGGGAATTGTAGTCTCAAAGCATTTGGAAGGCCAGAGTTTGCCTATGCCTGTTTAACCTGCTGGTCAGCGACTCTTGTCTTCCTGCTCTTATTCTGGTTTGCTTTTATAATTACTGCATCTCACTTTTATAATTTTGTATTTTAGCTATTTTAAAACTGCTGTTCTAGGGCTGTAATGACAACCTGAAACCATTTAAATCAGAGATAGCATCTGATAGCATTCTTACCCAGCACAGTCAATGGCTAGGGGTGATGGGAGTTATAGCACAACAACATCTGCAAAGACACCCGTTCCTCATCCATGATTTACAGAAGAATATTCAGGATTAAAAATATGTCACAGATTAAAAGAAAATTCGTGTATATGTTGCATTCCAGGGCCGTGTTCGTGTGTGTGTTTTTCTTCCGCAGGCAGAGAAAAGGCAGGTTTTTTTACCCTCTATCTGTTGCTGAACTATAACTCCCATCCGCCTTGGGAAGCACAGCCTGAGATGGTGAGAGGTGTAGTTCCCACATGGATGGTTTCTGAAAACAAGCCTTAGTGGGTAGAACTTTATTGCATCTCAATTTTCTTTTTCTTTTTTTGCTCCAGTCCTATCGACACTCACCACCTGAGCTCGATATTAGAAGGAATTATACTCTTCCCAGCTTTTCGAATTCCTAGCAGAGATGTGAAGAGGCAAAAGGAAGGAGATGGCGTGTGTGGCATGAAGATGCCTCTGAATTTATTGCTAAAAGAAAACGCTTCCCAGGGTCAACTCTACCTCTCTAAATAACCTGGGTTCCAGAGACCAACGTTTATCTGCATCGATCTGAAAGCAAAAGGTGAAGTTCAAACACGAAGGAAGATAAGGAGCTCCTCCTTCCCTCCCATGCACTTAAGACACCTGCAGACCGGCATTGCACTAGCATAGATTAAGATCGCTTAATACGAATGCTCTAAGAGGGAAAAAGCTTAAAATTAAAGGCGAAAGGTGGTGGCGTTCTGACTTGGGGCGGTGGCGTTGCAGGAGCATCACTGCAAAGATAAGAGAGAGAGAGGGAGAGATAAAAATAGCATCAACCAAGCTGTAACCTGCAGGTACACGAGAGAGAAAGCTGACTGGGTAGACTTTTGGGAAAGAATTAATAATTTATACCAGCGTTCGCTCCACATTTAGGAATCCTTACTGGGAAAGCACATAAAGGGACACTCAGCAAAATGATGGCTTATGGGAGGACATTAGCACAAGATGGGATGTGATCCCTGAAGCAGCTATGAACTCTCCAGGTGGCCTTTGGAAAGTCTCTCTCTCTCTCTCTCTCTCTCTCATCCTCACCACCCACAACACCTGCAACATGAGGATAATAACCCTTGCCTACCGTACAGGGACGCGGGTGGCGCTGTGGGTTAAACCACAGAGCCTAGGGCTTGCCGATCAGAAGGTCGGCAGTTCGAATCCCCGCGACAGGGTGAGCTCCAGTTGCTCTGTCCCAGCTCCTGCCCATCTAGCAGTTCGAAAGCACGTCAAAGTGCAAGTAGATAAATAGGTACCACTCCAGCAGGAAGGTAAACAGTGTTTCCCATCCTCTCCCATCTTTGGACGAACCATACAGCTCCCGTTGTCTCAAAAAAGCAAACAACATTTTACAGGATTCATCTCATCCTGGATATGGTCTGTTTGCACGGTTGCCTTCGGGCAAGAGATACAGAACAATTAAATCAAGAACAAATAGACTAAAAAACAGTTTTTATCCAAGAGCTATAACTATTTTAAATGCTGTAACCAAATGATATGATATTTGGGGAGTCGCGATGGATGGTATGTATGTGTATGTGTGGTTGTAAATGTATAAATGCGTATATGCGCCTGTAAATGTGGGATGGCATTCAATTTCGTTGTACTACGTACAATGACAATAAAGTATCTATCTATCTATCTATCTATCTAAGTTTGTTTTCTGTTGCTCTAGAAGGTAAGACCCAAACCAATGGATTCAAACGGTAAGGATAGAGGTTCCAACTAAACATTAGGGAGAACTTTCTAATGGTAAGAGCTGTTCAACTGTGGAATGGAATCCCTGGGAAGGTGATGGACTCTCCTTCCTTGGAGGTTTTTTAAACAGATGTTGGATAGGTCCTCAGCTGTCGCTCTGCGCCTCCTGCCTCCCACTTCAAGATGGAAGTATATTTAGGCTACTGCTACTAATTAGTTACCTGTTAACTCTCCATGTTCTCAGTTAGGAGGCATAGTGCATTCAACCAATAATAATAGATTTTTAATTAGGATTAACTCAGAGTTGCCACCTGAGAAAGTGTCCGGTGCAATCTGTTCAACGCAACTTTCCATAAAGATCAATGAAAAAACTGGTTAAGTCGGTAATGATACATTGGGCTAAAGATTTTGGATATTATATACAGTTAGAGGATTGGGAGAAATTGTGGAAAGAAAGTATAAGATTTACTGCCTGCAATGCTTTGAAAGAGAATATAATGAAAATGATGTATAGATGGTACACTACACCAGTGAAATTAGCTAAAATATATAAAATGAGTAATAAATGTTGGAAGTGTAAAGAAAAAGAAGGAACGTTATATCATATGTGGTGGGAATGTAAGAAGGTGAAAAGCTTCTGGGAAATGATATATAATGAGATGAAAAAAATGTTGAAATATACATTTATAAAGAAACCGGAAGCCTTTCTGTTAGGAATTGTAGGAAATGACATTAAGAGACAAGACAAAAAGTTATTTTTATATGCAACAACGGCAGCAAGAATGCTAATGGCACAAGGATGGAAGCAAGAAGAATTACCGACAAAAGATGAATGGCAGATGAAGTTAATGGACTATGCAGAATTGGATAAGATGACAGGAAGAATTCGAAACCGGCGGGAACAGGAATGTCTAAAAGATTGGACTAAATTTGAGGTATATTTGAAAGATAACTGTAAACAACAAATCACGCTAATAGGTTTGCAAGAAGTTTTGTGATGTTTATTTTAAGAAATATTACAGAAATAATTTTGGAAAATAATATTTGACTTTGGTCATTAAAAGTAATAGTGAAATATGAAGTACAAGAGGAAGTTAAGAAAAGTGAAAATCTCGAGAAGTGGTTGGTGGAAGTCAGAACATTTGAATAACATATGAATGTTAAATGATATTTCAAAGAATGTATGTAAAAATCTTTAATAAAAATCATTAATAAAAAGAAAAAGAAAAAACCGCCACCAACGTTATCAAGTCAGGAATCGGAACCAGTGTTTTCATTCAAGGAACACATTTTAAATTGCCTGCCTTTCCAAATCATAAATCATTTGCCTCTGATATTTTCCCTGACAGAAAGAAACAGTTATTACCATTAAATATCACATCTGCATTCAGAATGGTGTAATAACTATTTAAAAGCGATTCATCCGGCCCATTATTGGCACATGCTCATTCCCAAAAACAAGAAATGGCCTTTTAGGCCGTCAAAAGTTTCAGGTGGGATTTGATCTCATGCCGGCAGATTCAGTTTCTGCAATTATAGTTGATTGAAAGGGAAATGCACTGGGAAAGTGTAGGAAAACACTTGAATTGACACAATCTCCCTGCAAGCAAATCAGAATGAATGAATTAAATAGGTGATGCCATCTAGTCTCCCTGCAAACAGATCAGGATGAATGCTCAAATGATCATCTGGAAGCACCCAGATATATATATTTTTGGCACCTGGAAGACTAACAGTCCTTGAGAGCCAGTGTGGTGTAGTGGTTAAGAGCGGTAGACTCGTAATCTGGGGAACCGGGTTCGCGTCTCCGCTCCTCCACATGCAGTTGCTGGGTGACCTTGGGCTAGTCACACTTCTCTGAAGTCTCTCAGTCCCACTCACCTCACAGAGTGTTTGTTGTGGGGAAGGAAGGGAAAGGAGAATGTGAGCCGCTTTGAGACTCCTTTGGGTAGTGATAAAGCGGGATATCAAATCCAAACTCTTCTTCTTCTTCTTCTTTTCTTCTTCTTCTTCTACCCCAATGGTCTCAGGTTGGTGTGTTCTTCCTAACAGCCCTGTGATGTGGGCTTTGTTAATAAGAGAACTGCTTAAGATCACCCAGTGTGCTGCATGGCTAAGGAGTTGTCTAAATCCATTAAATCCCAACACTCAAACCGTAACACCGCATTGACTCACAACCGATTTCTCTTCGCACAATATAGGTTCCTCTGTGGGTATGCAAAACAGGTAAAACATTCCGCTGTTCGGTTTTGCCTCTGAGAAACAAATCAAGTGGATTCTGCAGGTTCTCCTTTGTTGCACTATTGAGATTTGGACTTTAATTAGGATTAACCGAGTTACTGGCAGTTTTCTATGCGCGAAGCATTGAGACATTTGTCCCCATGTAGACTATAAAAATTGCATAACTGCATAAATATGCATAACTGCATAAACATATGGGCACATATGCTTGTAACACCCAAGATGTATATCTAAAAATATCTATCACCCTAAGATGTATACCTAAAAATGGATAAATACTGACACCTGGTGATTGACAGATAGGTTGTCCCACTTATCTGTCAAACCTGGTGTGCTGGCCCGAGGGTATCCAGGAAGCGAGGTCTAGGTCCGGTCTGGAGTTCGGAGACACGGCGAGGAGTCAGTCCAGAAGAGTCCAGGCAGGGAACGAAGCAGGGAACCAGGCAAGGTCGGGTGCAGGAACACAGGCAGGATCTGGCAAACAGCAATGTTGCTCCCGCAACCTGGGGCAGGGTCCGGCAGCCTTTTATCTCTGACAAGGTAATGGCTGGTCCTGATCCCCCGACAACTCACCACCCTGCCTCGCCCGAAGGCGAGCACTCCTCCTGCGAGTACTCAGGTCTCTCCTCCTATCAGACCTGAGTCTCTGCAGCTCAGGAGACGCCGGTGGGTTAATAGACCCAGGGGCCGCCTCAGCCTCTCCTGACTCAACCGGCAGTAGAGCAGCTGTCAGTGATGGCCCAGCTGACGGCAACGAGGTATTCTCTGCACCTGGAGGCAGGACAGGCTCAGGCCCCTGACTCGGCCCAGCTGGTGCTTGTTGCAGGGGGACCTCTGCAGACTGGGGCTCTTCAGGATCAGGCCCCAGACTCGGTTCAGACGATGTCTGGGGCAGAGGATCCTGTGCAGACTGAGACCCCCCTGGTTCCGAGTCCGAGCCTGAATCCCATCACACCTGGTCTGCTGGGGTCAGGGGAGATACTTACTGCACAGGGTCAAACTGCCTGTGGAACACCTGATAAAGGGAGTTCGTTCCTGGTTAGTGCAGGGTTAGGGCATGCCAGCCAATTCTCAGAATGAACTGGATGAAGAACCTGAACAGAGCAGAACTGAACTCCCTGTCAGGGGCGTAGGAAGGGGGGGCGGGGGGCGGGCCGCCCCAGGCACCACCTAGCAGGGGGTGACAAAACCTGCTAAAAATTAAAAAAAATATATTTTTTTTTAAAAAAAATTTTAAATTTTTTTTTTAAGGCTATTTTCGGCACTGCCGGGGTGGTGCTGCAGGGGCGGCCAGCGAGGAGCGGTGTCACCCCCCTTCACTGGCCGCCCCTGCGGCTCCGCCCGGCAGCGCCGAAAATAGCCTCCTCTCCGTCGCTCGCTGGCTTGCGGCGGAGCGGCATGCAGGAGAGGGGCGGGCCAGCAGCCAGGGGGGTGTCACCCCCTCGTGGCTCTGGTCCGCCCCTCTCCTGCATGCCGGGGCTCCGAGCCTGTGCCCAGGGAGCCCAGCTAGCGGCGAAAAAAACCGCTGAAAGGGGGCGAAAAAGGAAAACAAAGCAGGCGCTTTCAAGCGCCTGCTTTGTCTTCCTTTCCCCCGTTCAGTGGCTTTTTCCGCCGCTGGCTGGGCTCCCTGGGCGGAGCCCCGGCATGCAGGAGAGGGGCGGACCAGAGCCACGAGGGGGTGACACAGAGCCGCTCTGTGGTCTAAACCACAGAGTCCCGAAGCCGCTGCCCGCCCGACACCCCCTTGGAGCGGCGGCGCTCGTGCCGGCGCTGCAAGGGGGTGCCGGCAGCGGCTTCAGGAGTCCCGAAGCCGCTGCCCGCCCAACACCCCCTTGGTGAGGCGGCACGAGCAGCTGCCGCACCAACAGGTGCCGAGCAGCGGCTTCGGGAGATTCCCAAAGCCGCCGCCCGGCATCCCCAGGGGCGGGGCATCGCGCTGTGCGCGTGCGTCATGACGTCATGACGCACGTACACGCCACGACGCCCCGCCCCCGGGGGGTGCCTCTTGGCTTCCCGCCCCGGGTAGCCGAGAGGCACGGAACGCCCCTGCTCCCTGTGCATCAGCTGGTGCCCGGGTGGAGGTCCAGTCTTGATTTCTGCAGCTGCATCTGTACCTGCCCCACACCAGAAGTCACATATTGTGGGAATGTTCAGGGTGGCAGGAGAAGATATATCGTTTATTAATATCCTTCCTAACTTACGCTAGGTAGTTCCTTTACTTAGCAGAGTTTACATTCTCCTTTTTGCATACACAGCAGATAGCTGGTTGCAGGCTCGTGTGAGCCTCACACTATTGTACAATTCAGTCTGTTAAGATTGAATTGTACCTTCCTGGTAAGTAACCTTGAATCCCTCTTAAAAGAATAAAGACGCCACAACCTTATTCAAAGTCAATAAAAGAAGTTTACTTATGACAGTTCACAGTTGGATCCCTGAAGGTAGAAGAAGAAGAGTTTGGATTTGATATCCCGCTTTATCACTACCCGAAGGAGTCTCAAAGCGGCTAACATTCTCCTTTCCCTTCCTCCCCCACAACAAACACTCTGTGAGGTGAGTGGGGCTGAGAGACTTCAGAGATGTGTGACTAGCCCAAGGTCACCCAGCAGCTGCATGTGGAGGAGCGGAGACACGAACTCGGTTCCCCAGATAATGAGTCTACCGCTCTTAACCACTACACCACACTGGCTCTCTAAGGCAGGACCCCTGACCATTAGGTCCAGTCGTGACCGACTCTAGGGTTGCGGCGCTCATCTCGCTTTATTGGCCGAGGGAGCCGGATTACAGCTTCTGGGTCATGTGGCCAGCATGACTAAGCCGCTTCTGGCAAACCGGAGCAGCACACGGAAACGCAGTTTACCTTCCCACCGGAGTGGTACCTATTTATCTACTTGCACTTTGACGTGCTTTCAAACTGCTAGGTCGGCAGGGGCAGGGACCGAGCAACAGGAGCTCACCCCGTCACGGGGATTCGAACCGCCGACCTTCTGATTGGCAAGCCCTAGGCTCTGTGGTTTAACCCACAGCGCCACCCGCGTCCCTCTAAGGCAGACTTAGTTACAAATCTGTACTTGTGGACCTACCCCATATGGGGGAATAATCCCAGTGCCTCTGCTAGCTAAGAGCTAGCAGGGCAGTCCGAGCTAAAAGCTGGCCAAACAAAGAAGGAAGGCAAAAAGAGGGAGGTGTGCTGCGTGACTCATCTTTTTGTTACCTGGACAGGTTAGGTCACGCCCACTTTCTATCACATGCAAAAGGAAGGATGCTCCAGCCAGGAGGAACAGGAAGTTTCGACTGGCTGGACCAAACATTCCCTCTCATGTCTTCTCTAGCATTACAAGGAATGTTGTACTTGACATGGATCACATCCCACACATATGACACAATGTATGAGGCAGGTGTGGGTGGTTTCACAAAAGTGGCCTGATGACCAAATGGGGAGGGCTGGTAGGCCAACTTTGGCCCGCAGGTCACCGGTTCCCCACCCCTGGTCTAAAGGTTGGGACAGCCCTGGATTGCAAAGTGAAATATCTCATCCCATCCTAGACACATCTGCATCATCCAGGAACCCACTGCCAGGAACAAACCTCCTCAGTGGCTCTCAGTTCCCAAAACAACCTGGTTGCATGTTGAAGATTCATTCCCCGTGTCTGCTGTCATGGGATTGTTGTTTATCACACGATGGTGTATGTTTTCATTCCACAGTGGGAAGTGACAAAGACAGGATAATAATAATAATAATAATAATAATAATAATAAATTTTTATTTATACCCCGCCCTTCCCAGCCAAGACCAGGCTCAGAGCGGCTAACAACCATAAAAACCACAACAAAACATACAAAACAATCAATTAAAATGCAAGTTAAAATACAATTTAAAATTTAAAATGCATGTTTGTGTTACTGTGTTTCCTGAAGTGGGACTATTGTCTTTTGTTCTTTCTCTTTGCTGTCTGATGCTAGAGAGAGAGGGAGCCATGTTGCAGTGCTCCGTGTGTGTTTATATGTAAATAAAAGTAGATTAGCCAAAATGCTGAGTTGCTGAGTTCTGTTACGCAACTGCGCAAACTCTGTTTCTTGGCATCAGTCGCTGTGATGTTCGGGCTGAAGAAAGCTTTTGAAGCTCCTGAATGATTGCCCAGTAGGGAGGGAACATGCCAGTCGGGCATGTGTTTCTGCCAGGGTCCTACTCGTGAGTAGGAGATCCTAAACATTGCAAACCTGTTGCAAACCCAGCTCTGCACGGATACCCTCTGTGGCAGAACAAAATCCGATTGACTCCTGAACGCATGCAGTTATGTCCAGCTCATGAAAATAACTGCACCTGAGACCACCCGCTATCATCCGATATCGATTGAACAACCATATTACATGCTAGCAGAAGGGAAAAGGAAAGGAAAGGATATAAACCGAGAAAATAGGCTGTGTAAAATCCCAAGCAGATTTCCAGGTTGGGAGGGTCATTAGCTATAGAATTCAGCCCATCTGTCTGGTTGCCGGCTTCCTCTAAACACCAAAAACAAAAACAGAATCCCTAATTGCTAATTGAAAGATCAAAGCCGCGGGTTGCTCTGCACCATATGGGAAGAAACAGTAGGAACTGGGAGGCCCCGGAAACAAAGTCGTAAAGCAGAAGCGCTCGCTAAGTTCCCTGCTCTGCGGCACGGATGAGATTTTGAGAGAAATCTGCACCAAAGTCAGTCAAGGATGGCTGGTGTCATCTTGCTCCCACCTTGAGACAATGGCTTGGCCCACCAAAGCTCTACGGTTAATGGGATTCGGGTTGATTAAGTGATTCAGGTTGATTAAGTGGGCATAGCTAAGGAGCTAAGAAAAGTGCGCTGAATCAGGCCAATGGCCCATCTGGTCCAGCATCTTGTTCTCACAGTAGGTAACTAGATGGCTATGGGAAGCCTGCAACCAGGGCATGTACACAATAGCCCTCTCCCCATAAGGAAGACTTCCATGAGAGTTGCAAAAGGATGTCTAGCCCAGCAGAGTATCATAAGCAATGGAGTGTCATTGGAAGTAGCGGGGCAGTTCTCACCTTGAAAGATGCTCAGGATAAGCCCTAGAAAAGTGACAACGCCTGCTGAAAAATGGGAGAAGCACCACCTGTCCTCACAGCTGCATCTCTGCTATCTATTATGTTCACATCCACCCTATACATTTAAAACACTCTTATATAAGGTCATGGCTCACCCAAACCCTCCTGGGGACTGTAGTCTGTTAAGGAGTTGCTAGAAGACCCTCACAGAGCTATAACCAGCAGCACCATTAACAAACTATAGTTCCCAGGGTTTTTGGGGAGAGCCAATACTGTTCAAGTGGTGGTGGATGCAACCTGCATTGCTGGACTACAACTCCCATCATCCATGACCAAACTGGAGGTGACGCTGGTTGTCCTTTGGCTTCTGCAGTGGAGTCCTATGCGTCCGAGGATGGAAAGATGACATTCTCAGGAGGGATGGGTTCAGTTCTGCAGTCTTTGACCTCATCCCCTGCAAGAGTGGGGATCTGACCCCAGGGTCATGACACTTTCCTGGCCCAGCCATCTTAGCACCCGCTCTGTGCAGAAGAAAGAGATGCTTTGGGAGAGTCGAGAAAAGGCCGTGCATCTCAAACCTGCTGACTCCAAATTCATAATGCAGGAAGGAAGGAAGGATGCAGCAAAATAAAAACAAATAAAGCCAGAGGCGTAGCAAGCCCAGGTGGTACCCGGGGGCGGAATTTTTTTTGTCACCCCCCACCACTTTAATTTTAAAAAAAATTTAAAAAAATTAAAAAGTGTCACCCCCCTCTGATGGTGCCACTTTGCGAGGTGTGGGGGGTTTTTTGTGTGTGTGTGTGTGTGTGTGTGTGTGTGTGTCTATTATCTCTTTTTTTTCAATAAAGTTAAAATAATAAAAAATAAAAAATGATAAAAATTTAAAAAAAAATAAAAAAATTAAAAAGTGTCACCCCCCTCTGATGGTGCCACTTTGCGAGGTGTGGGGGGTTTTTTTTGTGTGTGTGTGTGTCTATTATCTCTTTTTTTTTCAATAAAGTTAAAATAATAAAAAATAAAAAATGATAAAAATTTAAAAAAAATAAAAAAATTAAAAAGTGTTACCCCCCTCTGATGGTGCCACTTTGCGAGGTGTGGGGGTTTTGTGTGTGTGTGTGTGTGTGTGTGTGTGTGTCTATTATCTCTTTTTTTTCAATAAAGTTAAAATAATAAAAAATGATAAAAATAAATAAATAAATAAATAAAAAAGTGTCACCCCCCTCTGATGGTGCCACTTTGTGAGGTGTGTGTGTGTGTGTGTGTGTGTGTGTGTGTGTGTGTCTATTTCTTTTTTTTCAATAAAGTTAAAATAATAAAAAATGATAAAAATAAAAAAATAAAAAAAGTGTCACCCCCCTCTGATGGTGCCACTTTGTGAGGTGTGGGGGGTTGTGTGTGTGTCTATTATCTCTTTTTTTCAATGAAGTTAAAATTAAAAAAAAAAGTTTTTTAAAAAAATAAAAAAAAAAATTTTTTTTAAAGTGTCATCCCCCTCTGGGGTGGAACCCAGGGCGGCCCGCCCCCCGCCCCCCCGTTGCTACGCCCCTGAATAAAACAAAAATAAAGCCGGCAAGGAAACGAACCTAAAGGGACCCACATTTTCACTCTGTCAGGAGAAGCAGCCGTGCCAAGTGAGAGCTGGCAAGGGAAGAAGGTGGCAGCATGCATTTGGAGCTAAAAACAGAAAACGTGTCAAGAAAAGGCCCTGAATCATTTCACCGCATCTCTTATCCCTCCGAGGGCTTTTCTCTGTCTCAGGCAGCTGTTACAGGAAAGCGTGCAGGAAGAGGATAATAAGTCCTAAAGCCATACAGGAGTAAGGAGTCTCTGGACAAAACACATTGGACCCTGGTTTGGATACCTGGGTGGCCCATGAACCAAGATACCAGAGTCTACCTTTAAGAGGGTAGGGCAGGGAAGATTTTTTAGCCCAAGGGCCACATTCCATTGTTCTGGGGGCCGCATGCCAGCAGCTGGGCAGGGCCAGGGTGAAACTGGGCAGAGCAACAAATGTAAATTTTACCTTTCTACGGGTGGCGCTGTGGGTTAAACCACAGAGCCTAGGGCTTGCCGATTAGAAGGTCGGCGGTTCGAATCCCCGCGATGGGGTGAGCTCCCGTTGCTCGGTCCCAGCTCCTGCCCACCTAGCAGTTCGAAAGCACGTCAAAGTGCAAGTAGATAAATAGGTACCGCTCTGACGGGAAGGTAAACGGCATTTCCGTGCGCTGCTCTGGTTCGCCAGAAGCGGCTTAGTCATGCTGGCCACATGACCCGGAAACTGTACGCCGGCTCCCTCGGACAGTAAAGCGAGATGAACGTCGCAACCCCAGCGTCGTCCGCGACTGGACCTAACGGTCAGGGGTCCCTTATCTTTACCTTTACTGTCGCTTAGTTTCTACAGGCCCTTTCACGGCCCCATCTGTCCCTTGTCCAGACAAGCAAAAGGCATTGTCCGTCAGAGTTCAAGGACAGGCAAAAATGCTCAAGGAGGAGGCAAAGCAAGGCCAGTGAAGGGGCGGCCAGAGAAGAGTCCAAGGAACCATTTCTTCTTCCGATAAAAGGTCATCCAACAGAGGCTGAGTGAGCCCCAACACCGGGACTAAACCCAAACTGAAATTGATCCAGATAAGAGTTTTCTGCAAGAGCCCCACCCCTTATGAGCACCTTAACCAAAAAGTGAGTATTTGTCACTGGGTGGTAATGGTAATAAACTTGTTCTAAATGCATTTTTAAGGGACCCAGGTGGCGCTGTGGGTTAAACCACAGAGCCTAGGGTTTGCTGATCAGAAGGTTGGCGTTTGAATCCCTGCGACGGGGTGAGCTCCCATTGCTCGGTCCCAGCTCCTGCCAACCTAGCAGTTCGAAAGCACGTCAAAGTGCAAGTAGATAAATAGGTACCGCTCCAGCGGGAAGGTAAACAGCGTTTCCGTGCGCTGCTCTGGTTCCCCAGAAGCGGCTTTGTCATGCTGGCCACATGACCCGGAAGCTGTATGCCGGCTCTCGGCCAATAAAGCGAGATGAGCGCCGCAACCCCAGAGTCGGACACGACTGGACCTAATGGTCAGGGGTCCCTTTACCTTTAAATGCATTTTTATTGTTCTGTATCTCTGTTTGTCCCACCTCGGGCTTCTTTCAAATGAATTGTCCATATATCTCCCGCCTTTTTCTCTGACAGGGATTCCAAGGCAGCTTACAAATATAAATAGGTAAAGGTACCCCTGACAGTTAGGTCCAGTCGCAGACGACTCTGGGGTTGCGCGCTCATCTCGCTCTATAGGCCAAGGGAGCCGGCGTTTGTCCGCAGACAGCTTCCAGGTCATGTGGCCAGCATGACTAAGCCGCTTCTGGCGAACCAGAGCAGCGCACGGAAACGCCGTTTACCTTCCCGCCGGAGCGGTACCTATTTATCTACTTGCACTTTGACGTGCTTTCGAACTGCTAGGTGGGCAGCAGCTGGGACTGAGCAACGGCAGCTCACCCTGTCGTGGGGATTTGAACTGCTGACCTTCCGATCAGCAAGCCCTAGGCTCTGTGGTTTAGACCACAGCGCCACCCGCTGTGGCCTAAATAATAAATAAGATAATAATAAATAAATAAGAACGGCTAAAAACATAGGTGGGAAAGCAATCGTTTTTTTAAAAAATTGAACACACACACACGTGCAGTACCTCAGAACGTAACTCCCACAAAAATGGGGGCTTGCCTGTAATCTACGAAACGCATGCAAGTAACTAGAATAAAAACAGCACCAGCCCTTTCATTAGTTCCCAAAAGCCAGTTGAAACAAAAAATCTCCATCTGCCGGAAGAAGGACAACAAGGAGCCTAGCTTCTCCTGGGAAGGAGTTCCAGAACATAGGAGCAGCCACCAAGAAGGCCCTCTCCAGCATCCTCACCAAGTGTGCCTATGAAGGTGGCAGGACTGAGAGAAGGGCCTCCCCTTAACAGGCTCATAGGAGAGGAATATGGTCTTTTAGATAGCTTGGACTTACTATTTATTTATTGAATTTATATGCCGGCCTGTACCTGGGGGTCTCAGGGCAGTTCACAGAATAAAATCAAGATATAAAAACAAAAACAGCCCAATAGCCCCCCCCACACACACACAAAACACATTTTAAAAGGGCATAGGATGTAAATCAGATCAACCAAAGGCCTGATTGAAAAGGAACGTTTTTGCCTGGTGTCTAAAGGTGTATCATGGAGGCGCCAGGCGAACTTCCCTGGGGAGAGCATTCCACAAGCGGGGAGCCACTGCAGAGAAGGCCCTCTTCTCGTGTTGCCACCCTCCGGACCTCTCGAGGACATAAGCTGTATAGGGCTTAGGAAGAGCAGGATATGAATTTAACTTGACGGTGATGATAACGCCTCTGTCCAGGGGCGGGGAGGTTTCAGGATCGCCTGTGCTACCACTTCTTGAATGAATAACGGCAAAGAAAACACACAGGGAAAGGGGAAATTTGCAAATGGCTGGAGTGAGCCCATTGCCCTTGTTATCAGCATAAAACAGTACAGAGTGAAATGGATATCGTTACAATCAGCACGGCACATTAATGAGGTTTGCAAAGGAAGAAAAGACTTTCAAAAGTTGGCAGGTAACTTTAGCCGCTCCCCTAGCACTAAATCTACTCAACGGGCACTTGCCATCCATCATCCCGGCAAATTATGTTTTAAAACCTGCTCCTCCGAAATAAATAAATAAATGTTAATCACTCCCCTGCGCGAGTGGGCAGGCAGGGTTTGAGCGGCTTAGAGAAACACACACACACAAACACACACACACACAATCGCACGCTATCAGAATAAAACTATTTGCTCTCAGCTTCTCTCCAGCAATCAATCCACTTCCTTTGCAAACAATGAAATTTGGTTTGGCAGCATGTAAGGACAGAGTCGGGGAGGGGGGCATGTACCGTATTTTTACATGTATAAGACTAGGCTTTTTCCCTAAAAAAATAATGTCAAAATTTTGGGGGTGTCTTATAAACGGATAGTAAAATACACGATTTTTTTTCTTGAATTGGAGTCCTCCAAAATAGGGGGCATCTTATACATGGGGGCGTCTTATAGACGGAAAAATACAGTATGTAGCAAATACACAGCTGAACTGGAAATAGGAAGGCCTGGGCTAGAAATATAGGGCGCTGCCGTATACCAGGTCAGACCATTAGAGTTTTTAATTTAGAGTAAAGGTAAGTAAGAAGGGTCATGATTCTGCATGGCATGGAGGAAGTGGATGGAGAAAACTTCTCCTCCTCTCGTAACACTAGGACTCATGGACACGCAATCAAGCTGAATGTCGGAAGATCCAGGACAGTTAAAAGAAAGGTGTTCTTCACAGCACATAGTTAAACTACGGAACTCACTCCCACTGGAGCCCCTTGGATGGCTTCAAAAGACATCATGACAAAGTCATGGAGGAGAAGGCTATGAATGGCTACTAGTCATAACGGCTCTGCTCTTCTTCCTAAAGATCAGTTGCTAGAAACCAAAGAAGAGGGGAGCACTCTTGTACCCGGGTCATCCTTGGGGGTTTCCCACAGGCATCTAGTTGGCCACTGTAGAAACAGGATGCTGGACTAGTTGGGCCACTGGCCTGATTCAGCAGGCTCTTCTTTTACCCGCCTACTTGGAGTAGACGCGTTGAAATTAAGTCATGTCCATTCATTTCAATGGGTCTACTCTGAGTAGGGCAGACATGGGCTGCAGTCCAGTGATGCATCAAACTTTTTCCTAGTCCAACCTGGAGATGCCGGTGATTGAACTTGAGACCTTCTGCATGCAAGGCAGATGTTCCACCACTGAGCTATGAGCTTTCCTCAAAGGGTTTGTATAAGGTCCGTGTGGTGACTACTCAAGAGTAACGAAGCTACACTCCGACCTGTCTTTCTACAGGTTTATTGTGCAAACTATTTACAGTGCAGAGCAACAAAGTCCATAACTGTCTCAGTCGCTGGCAGAATCCGGGAGTGGCCCCTTCCGGCTCCGTCCCCAACATAAGAACTTAGGCACCCCTAGTCTCCTCCTATTTTCTTTACGTTTTACCCCTCTGCACAATTGGGGCGGCGGAACTGGCACGCCTACCTCCTGACAAACTGGTCTGGTTGGGTTTCCCTAGCCACTCTGGGCGGCTCCCAACAGAATACAGTGGTACCTCAGGTTACAGACTCTTCAGGTTACAGACGCTTCAAGTTACAGACTCTGCTAACCCAGAAGTAGTACCTTGGGTTAAGAACTTTACCTCAGGATTCGAACAGAAATCGTGCTGTGGCGGCGCGGCAGCAGTGGGAGGCCCCATTAGCTAAAGTGGTACCTCAGGTTAAGAACAGTTTCAGGTTAAGAACGGACCTCCGGAACGAATTAAGTTCGTAACCAGAGGTACCACTGTAGTTCACCTAGATCTAGCTCAGAGCTACCTACTGAACTACAGTGCAGTCTACACTGACAGGCAGCAGATCTCCAGAGTTTCAGAAAGGGGTTCTTTCTCAGCCCTATCAGGATATTCCATGGATGGGCCCTAGGGCCTTTGGGGGTCTCAAACCCAGAAAGGTATTTCCCATCCCTAGCTAATTTTTCCTGTTTTAACTGAAAATGCCCGGGAGGGAACCTGGAACCTTCTGCAAGCAAAAAAAGTGGTTCCTGGAGATCTCTGCTTGCAGTCCCGTTCCAACCCTGCTGCTATGGAAACCCAGACTCATGCCAACGACTCAGGATTTCAGCTGCAAAAAGGGGTTTTGGGGAAGGAAAACCAAACGTAGCTCATGCAATTTATTAAAACTGCCAAGTTTGCATAATTTAAGCTGAATGAAATCACAGTTAATGGCCCTGTTGCTTGAAGCAGTGTGTTCTGCCAGGATATTTTCTTCCAAAAAAGAAAGAAAAAAGATTTAAATATGAAGAGTCTTCCTTTTAAAAAAAGGAAGAAGCATTCTTCATTAGTTAGCAGGATGCAGGATGTGCCCTATTTTCATGACAATCTTGAGTTGTCATTTTTTTTGTGTTCAAAAGGACCATCTTTACCCTGGGATATAACAAACCTCGTGAACTTCACTGGGCAAACGTGAAACATCAGCAGGGCTTATTCAGGCCCGCCACAATGCTTCAGAACTAGAAACCCTGAAAAAAAGGGGCATGAATATTCATCTTCCAAAATTTAATTGGATTTTCTACAAGCTGCACGCTGGAGGAGAAGTAATATTGCTATCGAAAAATGGAGAGCATTTACACAATAGGGGCTCATTTGTCAGAATGATCAATAATATTTTTATTCCAAATGAGAGCAAAAATAATGTTCTGTGTAAAATACGAAGCGGGAGAAAAATGCAGAAATGGGAAGGGCGGGTGTTTAATAATAAGAGCCCTGCTGGTTCAGGTCAAAAGCCATCAAGGCCAGCATCCTGATCTCACAGTGACCAGCCAGATACCCCCGGGAATAAACTCTTTCTCCTCTTGCAATTCCCAGAAACTGGCATTCAGAGTCATACTGCCTCTGACAGTGGAAGAAGGACATAATCGTTTTGACCATTAGCCAGTGACAACAGCCTTATCCTCCATGGTTTTTGTCTAATCCTCTGTTGAGGTTATCCAAGTTGGTGGCCATCACTATCTCAGAATCTCCGAGTGTCTCTATATTCCAGAGACAGTCCTGGATTTACAGAAGCCATCCCAGTTTCTGATTTGATCCCGGAATGTCCCGCTTTTCCTTAGGACGTCCCTATTTTCATCGGATAAATGTATGGAGTTATGCGAACCTTGAGCCAAGGAGATAAGTACCGTATTTTTCGCTCCATAAGACACACTTTTTCCCTCCTAAAAAGTAAGGGGAAATGTCTGTGCGTCTTATGGAAGGAATGCATGGTCCAAAAGCAGATTGTGCTCTTTTTTTTTACAAAGAGAGAAGAGGGTGTTGAAAGGAAGCCGCTGAACAGCTGTTTAGCAAGCGATCGGGGAGAGAGATAAGGCTCCCTTTCCAGCCCCGCCCCCTTGCCCAGGCCTCCGTTGTTGAATGCAGAGGGAGACTGTTTGTTTCCCCAGCGACATGTGACTGGCTGATTAGATTATCTGTCTGGAAACTGTAGAAATGGCTCCCTTTCCTGTAGGACTAGAAGCTGAAAACTGTGAGTTGAACCCCATAAAAATGGGGCTTTTCCTCTTTGAAAAAGAAGCTGCACCACTTTCAGCTGATCCTCAAAAAAGCAGGGCTTTTCCCTTTGCAAAAAAAGCTGCACCACTTTGAGCTGATCCTCAAAAAAGCAGGGCTTTCTCCCTTTCCTCCTCTAAAAACTAGGTGCATCTTATGTTCAGGTGCGTCTTATGGAGCGAAAAATACGGTAACTGCACAACCTTTAGGAGATATCTGAAGACAGCCCTGTATAGGGGAGGCTTTTTGATGTTTAATGTTTTATTATGTTTTTATATATGTTGGAAGCTGCCCAGGGTGGCTGGAGAAACCCAGTCAGATGTGTGGGGTATAAATAAATCATCATCATTGAATAGGACATCCCCATTTGCACTGGAGAAAAGTTGAAGAGTATGCTATCTCTTCTGGGAATGAATTCCATTGTTTTCAACCCACTGAGTAAAGAAGAATTTTCTTTTGCCTGTCCTAAATTTTTCCAACTTTCAGGTTCATTGGATGTCCATGAGTGAAACCAGGTGATTCTAGACTTTGGAGGTTAATATAAAATGATTCCGTCTTTGTTGACTTTACCAGTGCAGTAAAGTGGATCCTGTCTGCAAAAAAACAAATGCCAGCTATCAAAATACATTCTCTCTCACGCGGGTGAATAATCCAGGTATTTCAAGGGTAGATGCGCTTGTCCCTACTGCTGATCATTTAGGGATCTGCACTAAGCTAGTCAAAAGTTGAGATCCAAGTGGTGGGGGGATTTATGAATCTAGCCCGGCAGCCAGATCCAATTCCTCGCAACTGTCTCAGACTGACCAGAAAAGGCCCAAGACTCGCTTCCACCCAAAGATTGGAAAACTGGACATCTCTCTTTGCTGAAGGTGGCAAATGAGCAACCATTAATTATGGCCTCTGTTGTGTTTTAGAGGCTTCTGGGCAAATGTACAGAGGGCATTTGCATTATAAAAAAGGTAAAGGGACCCCTGACCATTAGGTCCAGTCATGTCCGACTCTGGGGTTGTGACGCTCAGCTCGCATTATTGGCCGAGGGAGCCGGCGTACAGCTTCCAGGTCATGTGGCCAGCATGACAAAGCCGCTTCTGGCAAACCAGAGCAGCACACTGAAACGCCGTTTACCTTCCCGCCAGAGCAGTACCTATTTATCTACTTGCACTTTGACGTGCTTTCGAACTGCTAGGTGGGCAGGAGCAGGGACTGAGCAACGGGAGCTCACCCCGTTGCGGGGATTCGAACCACCGACCTTCTGATCGGCAAGCCCTAGGCTCTGTGGTTTAACCCACAGCGCCACCCGCGTCCCATTTGCATTATACTTGCAACCAATAAAACTGAATTGTACCTTTTAAAATTTTTGTGACCTATATTCCTGTTCCTGATTTCACAGCCCTAATAATCATTTTTAAAATATTTATTGTACCCTTCCTATCTGACTGCGTTGCCCCAACCACTCTGAGTGGTTTCCAACAGAATATAAAAAGAACACAACAAACATTAGACATTAAAATCTCCCCTTTGCAGGGCTGCCTTCAGAGTGTAATTGCTCTTTGACATCTCCACAGGGCGGACACCACTACCGAGAAGACCCTCTGCCTGTTTCCCTGTAACCTCACTTCTCGCAATGAGGGAACCGGCAGAAGACCCTTGGAGCTGGACCTCAGTGTCCAGACTGAACAATGCGGGTGGAGTTTAGGTATATAGGGCCACAGCCATTTGGGGCCTTAAAAGTCGACCATGGTAAATTGTTCCACTGACCAGTGTTGGTATATTATGCAATGCAGGTTTGTCAGGGCATCTTCAAGAGTTGGAATAAATACTGTCAACTGCAAAGCCCATTGAGACTTGTCAAATGTTAGACTGGAGCACATGAAAAGCCTCAGGGTAGAAGGAGGCAATTGCTCACCTCTACTAGGAGACATAAAAGGGATGCGGGTGGCGCTGTGGACTAGACCACAGAGCCTAGGGCTTGTTGATCAGAAGGTCGGCGGTTTGAATCCCCGCGGCGGGGTGAGCTCCCGTTGCTCGGTCCCTGCTCCAGCCAACCTAGCAGTTCGAAAGCACATCAAAGTGCAAGTAGATAGATGGGTACTGCTCCGGCGGGAAGGTAAACACCATTTCCGTGTGCTGCTCTGGTTCGCCAGAAGTGGCTTAGTCATGCTGGCCACATGACTTGGAAGCTGTACACTGGCTCCCTCGGCCAATAAAGCGAGATGAGCGCCGCAACCCAACAGTTGTCTGCAACTGCACCTAATGGTCAGGGGTCCCTTTACCTTTACTAGGAGACATAAGATGCTTAAGGCAGAGATGGGGAACCTGTGCCCACGCCTGGCCAATATTTCTGGACTCCAACTCCCATTATCACATGCGCACGCACACACACAACAGCAAGCAAGGGGAGATGGGATTGTAGTCCAACCTAGCAGTTCGAAAGCACGCATTGCAAGTACAGTGGGACCTCGACTTACGAGTGACTCGACTTACGTGTTTTTCGACTTCCGAATGACTTCCAGAAGAAAAAAAATGGCCGCCGCAACCGAATTTTTCGACTTCCGAAAGGAAGTCGCGGCCGCTTTGAATAGGATTTTTTCGACTTACGAATTTTTTTCGCTCAATGCATCCCTATGGGGACTCGACTTACGAGTGTTTTCGACTACCGAAGATCGCGTCGGAACGCATTATCTTCGTAAGTCGAGGTCCCACTGTAGATAAATAGGTACCGCTGCAGCGGAAAGGTAAACGGCATTTCTGTGCGATGCTCTGGTTCGCCAGAAGCGGCTTAGTCATGCTGGCCACATGACCCGGAAGCATACATACATATCCTTTATTCGACCGATAGTCAGAAAGAAAAACATTTCTCAATACAAAATTATAAAACTAAAAAACACAAATAAAATAAGCCAGCACTACTAAACCTCATGACCCGGAAGCTGTACGCCAGCTCCCTCGGCCAGTAAAGCAAGATGAGCACCGCAACCCCAGAGTCGTCCGTGACTGGACCTAACGGTCAGGGGTCCCTTTACCTTTAGCATCTGCAGGGGCACAAGTTTACCACCTCTGCTTCAAAGTGTCCAGAGATATCCTGACACTCAGTACTAGGCAGGGAATGGGGAATCTTAGGCCTGAAGCCAAATGTGGCCCTCCAGCCTTCTCTATGTGGCCCTCAGGACTCTCCCCAGGCCACACACCCTCCCACAGGCTACACCTCCTTGAGTGATTTTGCCAGGCTGGAATGTTTGCTTCAACCATGATCATGTACATGTTTCTGTCTTGGATGGAGGATGGAGAGGGAGAGAGGAGAGGAGAGGAGAGGAGAGGAGAGGAGAGGAGAGGAGAGGAGAGGAGAGAGAGAGAGAGAGAGAGAGAGAGAGAGATTAATATGCTAATATTGGGCCTTGTAAGTTGTGTTATCTTATTTGCGGCTTGTACGGTGCCGTTGTTTTATTTGATTCTTGTTTGTTTGTTTGTATTGTATGATGGGCGCAAATGCCGAAATAAATGATCTATCTAGAGGAGAGGAGAGAGAGAGAGAGAGAGAGAGAGAGAGAGAGAGAGAGAGAGAGAGAGAGAGAAGGAAGGAAGGAAGGAAGGAAGGAAGGAAGGAAGGAAGGAAGGAAGGAAGGAAGGAAGGAAGAAGAAGAAGAAGAAGAAGAAGAAGAAGAAGAAGAAGAAGAAGAAGAAGAAGAAGAAGAAGCTTCTGACCTTTGTGTAGCTGGAATGTAAGCTACTGTACAAAGGTTAAGAGTTGCATCCATTATTCCACCCGCTTCTGCATCTGGCCCTGCCCAACTCTCCGACTCGAAAAAACTTCCCAGCCCCCTAAGAAACATAGAACCTGCTGGCTCAGAAGTAGTGCTGGAGGAGAGGTTCCATTCAGTTCACATTTAAAGGCAAACTTAACCGAATTCTCCCTTCTTGAAACAGTATGCAAACAAAAATGGAGCCATCGTTCGAGATTTGCACTTTTCTGATTTTTGCAACAGCCAAGTAATGTGTACCAAAAAAGGCCTATACTAAGGTAACGTGTGCATTAAAATGTACATATGTGTGAAAAGAAGAATACGCATCATATATGGGGAAACTGCTTTGCAAAAATGCGCATATTAAGAAGAATTGTGCATATTAGGAGAAATTTGCACTACAATGTTGATGAATTTTCACAAAGACTTAAAAAAAATTCACAGACTAATGTGGAGAACCGAATTTACAACTGGAAAAATGAGGGTTAGAAAAAACGAAAGTGGCAGAATCACCCATCCTTCACCGGAAGACAAGGGGATAGAAAGGAGGGGCTAAGACGGTATCTTGGCCTGACTGTGATGCACAGGAGGAGGTCAAGGAAAAGCTCACACTTCCACTGAGGATTGTCTACACCTCCTTCTTCAGGAATCATCTCTTCCCTGGCTAACTTTTCCGTCTCCACTAACAGCAAGAGGAGTCATCTTCTCAGCTATTTTGGGAAGCCTCCCTCTGTGCAATCTGCTGCAGTTTCTCTTCCAAGCCAAATTATAAAATAAACAGAAACATACTCCAGGATGTGGCATGAGCAGCCTATGCCAAGTGGGCTATCCTTAGCACTATACAAACAAGTAATTGGAGGAGGTTCCGATCATTTTCCTAGCCAAGAGTTTAAATTTAACCCCTAAAGACCACCCTTTCTTTTGCACACACAGAGAGAAAGAAATTTGGCTGCGTCCACACTATATATTTAGAGCACTGTGATAACGATAACAATAATAATAATAATAATAATAATAATAATAATAATAATAATAAACTTTTATTTATATCCCGTCCTTCCCAGCCAAAACCGGGCTCAGGGCGGCTAACAATCATAGCGCTATTAAACAGTCATGGCTTCCTTCTAAAGAATCCTGGGAACTGTAAGAGCCCCCCATGGAATTACAATTCCCAGAGGAGTTTAACAACCAACCCAGAGAACCCAGAGGTGTAGCTCTGCTGCAAGGGGTCTCCTGACACACTTCAGCACCCTTAATCAATGACAATTCCCAGGAGTCTTTTGGGGTTGCCATGACTGTTTAAAGTGGTGGGGTGAGCTCCCGTTGCTCTGTCCCAGCTCCTGCCAACCTAGCAGTTTGAAAGCATACCAGTGCAAGTACAGTCATACCTCGGGTTACGAACACTGCGGGTTGCGCATTTTTGGGTGGCGGACCGCGCCAAACCCGGAAGTACCAGAATGGGTTACCTCCGGGTTTCGGCGCTCGTGCATGCTCAGAAGCGCAAAATGACGTCACATGCATGCACAAAAGCGCCGAGTAGCTTCAGGCTACGAACGCTGTGGGTTGCGAATGTGCCTCCCGCACTGATCACGTTCGCAACTGGAGGTATGACTGTAGATAAATAGGTACCCGCTGTGGCAGAAAGATAAATGGCGTTTCCGTGCGCTCTGGTTTCCATCACGGTGTTCCGTTGCACCAGAAGCGGTTTAGTCCTGCTGGCCACATGACCCGGAAAGCTGTCTGCGGACAAACGCTGGCTCCCTCGGCCTGAAAGCGAGATGAGCGCAGCAACCCCATAGTCGCCTTTGACTGGACTTAACCGTCCAGGGGTCCTTTACCTTTTTTACCTTAAAGTGGCATGATACCACTTTAAACATATAGTGCAGATGGCACAGATATGGGTAGATATCTCCATCCCTGGTCCCAATGCATTAATATACCTCCCACACTCACCATGGGCTGCACAATTGCTTCACCCAATGTCATAGCTGTCAACTTTCGGATTTGAAAATAAGGGATGCCGCGAAGGCGGTGCAATGGCCCCAAGTAGCCTCGCCACCCTGCGCTCCAGAGGCTGTGCGCGAACGGGTGAGCGAAAGAGCGAGCGCGTAGACGGCAGGCAGGCTGTCTGGTTGGGCGTGAGGGTCTGGCTGCACAAGGCACGCAAGCTCCGCCCCCAGTCGGTCTCAGACTCCTTATTGGCAGCCGAGCAACGCAGCTGAGGAGCCTCCCTGGCAGGCAGGGAGGGAGAGGAGCTGCTTCCTTTGAAATCCAGGAAATTTAAGGGATATCAGCAATCCGGGATAGCAGCGGGAAACGGGATTGGAATAAGGGAGTTTCCCGCAAAAAAGGGAGGGTTGACAGCTATGGTTCCGTTGCACCAGAAGTGGTTTAGTCTTGCTGGCCACATGATCCGGAAAGCTGTCTGCAGACAAACGCTGGCTCCCTCGGCCTGAAAGTGAGATGAGCGCCACAACCCCAGAGTCGCCTTTGACTGGACTTAACTGTCCAGGGGTCCTTTACCTTTTTTACCTTAAAGTGGCATGATACCACTTTAAACATATAGTGCAGATGGCACAGATATGGGTAGATATCTCCATCCCTGGTCCCAGTGCATTACTATACCTCCCACTCTCACCAAGGGCTGCACAATTGCTTCACCCAATGTGTGACAAAGCAGTATCATCCACTGTATTGAAGAGGGCAACATTCACCTTTTAGCACTTGGATCTCTGACAGCCGCCTGCATAGGGCTGGATGGGAGAGCCTGACAAATAACTCAGGCAGCTAATTACCCCCTCGTGTTGTCAAGCTCGAAACATTAGCAAGTTGCCAATTGGCATTAGGAGAGACGCCTGCTTTTGGCCTAGGTGTGAATTGACTTGACGGACTGCAAGCCACTGCATGATCACTCCTGCAAGGGGTGTTCATAACTCGGAGCATTTTCAAAACACAAAGCTGCTTCCCATACGATGACAAATTCCACAGAGACAGCTGTGTTAGTCCGTTACAGCTTTGCATACAAAATGTCACTCGGAGTGTACTTATTGCATTTCATCGCCTTTTCCTCCCACCATTTACAATTTGGTTCTCTATAGCAGCGTTTTTCAACCGGTGTGCCGCGGCACAGGAGTGTGCCGCAAGACACCGGCTCCTGTGCCGCGGGAAGACACCGGCTGCTGTGCCGCCCTGGGCCGCTTCCGCTTCTGGGTCGGTCCGGGCTGGCGTCGCCTCGGCTCCGCTTCCCGCTCGCCGACCGCCGCCTTCGCCGGGGCTGCCGGGCGCTTCGCCCGCTGCCTCTGCCGCCCCGGTCGCGGTCGGGGACGGGAGGGAGGTGCCAGTGCCACCGGGCTCGCTCGGGGCCGGGTGGAGGTGCTGCCGGGGGGCTGGGCGCGGGAGGGGGGGCGGGCGCCTGGCCCGCCGATCTCCCGCTCCGTTTTCGCCCGCCTGGGTCCTTCCCCTCCCTCCCGCCAGGGCGCGCGGACACCCCGCCCCCTGGGGCGGGGGGGCGGGGTGCATGTGGTGGTGGTGTGCCGCGAGATTTTTTTCGTGGGACAGGTGTGCCGTTGCCCCGAGGAGGTTGAGAAACACTGCTCTATAGCGCTGAACGGGGCTATTTGCCCCGTGAAGATGATAACGCTTCGTGCATCTGACGACTGACCTCCAGCTCACGCTAAACAATCAGCCTTGAAGTGCCAGAAAATTCATTTTGGGATTACATTAAAAATGATTGCAAGATTCAAAGTTGGAAAAAAGCTGGAAGATGTAGTAGTTTACAGAGTAGAAATAAGATTAGTTAAGTAAAATATATGATGTATGATTAAGATGGGTTAAGATAGTAATATGAGTAAGGAAATATAAAGTGTTAAGTTAAAATAAGAAATAGTATTAGTTAGATAAGAGAAACAATATTAGAAGATGATAGGAAATTGCTAAAGATGAAATACAATGAAACGCAGTAGGAGTGATAGGAGGAAGTCAAACTAAGATGACAAGGAAAGAAGAAGGTAAAAAGGAAGATATATGTGTTTATTGTTGTATTTGTATTTGTTTTAGTATGTGATATGTGTTAAGTTGTGTTCATTTGTTTGGAAAACCTAATAAAAATTATTTTAAAAAACAACAACAGAAAATTCATTTTGTGGACGCACACATAGTGGGTTATCTGCTTGCATGGCAGAAAACTGGGGGTACCCCTTGTGTGGACATCATCAGCAGGACAATGTTCATCCGCTTGAGGGATAAGAAAATTATGGTCCAAAGGGTATCAAGGATAGCCCCCAGATAGAAAGCCAAATTCGAGTATGATTCATCCAACACCTGAATCCACATTCTGCAACCTGAGTTATACAAATTATGCACATTTGAATATTCTACTCTACTTTCCCAAATTACAAGGGAAGAGCAAATGAACTTTGCTTGTTATCATATCTGTTTTTATAATTAACCTTAATTCACTTATATCCATTGCTTGCTTTTTAAACATTTTAAATCTATACTGTTTAGAAACTTTGGGAATTAAAAAGCAGCGGCAAAACATGCTGGGCCGGCAATGGGCAGGAAGGAAGTAAATAAATGCATGAATTGTGTTAATGAAATGAATTAAAATGAATTAATATATGAGTGCCATGGGTCTGTTGATGGGAGAAGAGGTTAAAAAAGAAAAGCAGCACCAGAATCTCTATCATCTATCTATCTATCTACAGCATAGCTGTCAACCCTCCCTTTTTTTGCGGGAAACTCCCTTATTCCAATGCTGTTTCCCGCTAATATCCCGGATTGTTGATATCCCTTAAATTTCCCGGATTTCAAAGGAAGCAGCTCCTCTCCCTCCCTGCCGGCCAGGGAGGCTCCTCAGCTGCGTTGCTCGGCTGCCAATAAGGAGTCTGAGACCGACTGGGGGCGGAGCTTGCATGCCTTGTGCAGCCAGACCCTCACGCCCAACCAGACAGACAGCTTGCCTGCCGTCTATGCGCTCGCTCTTTCGCTCACCCGTTTGCGCGCAGCCTCTGGAGCGCAGGGTGGCGAGGCTACTTGGTGCCATTGCACCGCCCTCGCGGCATCCTTTATTTTCAAATCCGAAAGTTCACAGCTATGATCTACAGGTATCTAGCTATCTAGCTATCCCTATCTCTCTTATACATACATACATACATACACACACACACACACACACACACACACACACACAAAATTTTAGAGAGAAATGGGGGTGAGGTTCAACCAGGGAGCCTATAATTTATCTACTGGAAGGACAAGATAAATGGGCAGCTATCAACACAGAAAATGGAGAGCCTTGTCAATGAGGTTCAGGATTTTACATTTATTTTATGCTTTTATTCATTTGTGTTTTACATAATTTTATTCAGATTTGCATAAATTCAATTTCTCCCATCCCATCTTATTTTATTTCAATATTTCATTTTAGTGTTTGTTAAAAGAGGAACAGTGGTTCGCTTAAAAAAAAAAAAAAAAGGGACGTATTGTGATCTGCCAGGGAAATTCGCTATGTTAAGTTTGTTTATGTTGCAGTTTCTTCTTGTCTCAGTTAGCAACTACTGATGTTAGCTGAAGTTACTTGCACACAGAGCCAGTGTGGCGTAGTGGTCAGAGTGTCGGACTGGGACCTGGGAGACCAGGGTTCAAATCCCCACTCAGTCATGAAGCTCATCAGGTGATCTGAGCCTAACCTGCCTCACAGGGTTGTAGTTAAGATTAATGCAGAGGGAGGATAACCCAACATGAGCTCCTTGGAGAAATAGGTGAGATATAAATGATATAAATGAGGGACGCAGGTGGCATTGTGGGTTAAACCACAGAGCCTAGGGCTTGCCGATCGGAAGGTCAGTGGTTCGAATCCCCGCGACGGGGTGAGTTCCCGTTGCTCGGTCCCTGCTCCTGCCAACCTAGCAGTTCAATAGCACGTCAAAGTGCAAGTAGATAAATAGGTACCACTCTGGCAGGAAGGTAAACGGCATTTCCGTGTGCTGCTCTGGTTCACCAGAAGCGGCTTAGTCATGCTGGCCACATGACCCAGAAGCTGTACGCCAGCTCCCTCGGCCAGTAAAGCGAGATAAGTGCTGCAACCCCAGAGTTGTCCACAACTGGACCTAATGGTCAGGGGTCCCTTTACCTTTAAATGATATAAGTAAATGAATACTGCTGAACTGTTGTTTTGTGATTGTCACAAGTGAATGACTAGATACAACTAAATAAATCTAAATTAATATAATCTCCCCCCCACCCACACACACATTACTCTGCTTTCTACTGCTGGGTAGGTCATTAAACAGCTTCTCCATTTGCAACAAGCAAGGATCACTGCCAGTCTTTCCATGAATTTTGGCATTTATTGGCAGTGCCCAGCACCTAAAAGCTACTCTTTAAATTAATGCAAAAGTAAGAGTTGAGAAAGCATCAGCAAAATGTATATTGAAGCTCGCCGTTTAATTAATAAATGATAGTGTTGCGTGCATGCCAAAACAGAATCGGCCGTGAAGGCTTCTTACACCCATCAAAAAACAAAAAACCAGGCATGCGATTCTGGTTGATATTTCAAAGGATCGTCTGAAAAGCCTGGGCCCAGCAACCAGGCCTGATTAATCTTTGATGGAGTATGCCATATGCCCGCACTCAAGAGGTACAAGCAACGGCCAATCTCCCTGAATTTTACGACTGTATCCGAGTAAAATAGTTATGCAGTGCATAATTTTGCATTAGCTTTGTCAGATAAATATACATGTGTGCACTGTGTTTTCAATTTGCTGCAGCACAATGCTAAAAGTCATTAGCATTTTAAGGACTACACGAGGACGGAGATGTCCCATTTTCCGAATTCCGTGCAACTCAGCCATTTCCTCCGCGCGCATAAAATATATTTCCTGATTTATATGTGTGCTCATACGATTCTCAAACCGAAAGAAATGAATAAAATCACATAATCTGATTCTCTTCCGAAATTAGATTTCCCTCCCTGTGTATAAACAAATAAATCAGACTGCGAAAACCATTCCTAATCAAGAGAGCCGGAGGGTGGGGGGAGAAGGGAGGCACAAAATGTGTGTTAACTGGAGTAGCAGAACACAGTTTTAATAACTAGGCGCGCACACACACACACACACACACACAAAACATTTTATTCCAAAGCTGAGAGTGAGAAAAAGATGTGTAGGACCAGTTAAGAGTCTTCCTCCTGAACCAGAAGTGCAGGACAGTGGATTCGTACAGAGTTGTGTCCAATCCTAGTCCTATTCAGAGTAAAGGTAAAGGGACCCCTGACCATTAGGTCCAGTCATGTCCGACTCTGGGGTTGCGGTGCTCATCTCGCTTTATTGGCCGAGAGCCGGCATACAGCTTTCGGGTCATGTGGCCAGCATGACTAAGCCGCTTCTGGCGAACCAGAGCAGCGCACAGAAATGCCGTTTACCTTCCCGCCAGAGCGGTACCTATTTATCTACTTGCACTTTGACGTGCTTTCGAACTGCTAGATGGGCAGGAGCTGGGACCCATCAACGGGAGCTCACCCATCGTGGGGATTCGAACCGCCGACCTTCTGATCAGCAAGCCCGAGGCTCTGTAGTTTAACCCACAGCGTTTAACCTATTCAGAGTAGACCCACTGAAATTAAGGACCATGACTAACTTAGTTCCATTAACTTCAATGGGTCTACTCCAAGTAGGACTAGTATTGGATACAACCCACTGTTTCACCCATTGTGGACAGGTGGGGTCAAATGCACCCTAAATAGTACTGGGAGAAATCATAAAACTTCTGCTCTGTCTCGCTCCCCCCCCCTTGTACTCTGGTGATTGCTAAGCATTGGGATCTGGGGAACGACCTCAGCTCAGTGGTAGAGCATCTGCTCGCACACAGAAAGTGCCAGGTTCAATCCCCGGCATCTCCAGGTAGGGCTGGGGGAGATCCTTGCCTGAAACATGAGAGCTAGTCAATGTAGACAATAATGAGCTAGAATGATTCTTGAAAGATTCCATCAACGGTGTCTCCAAAAAAATATAGACATCACTTGGGAAGACAGGTGAACTAATGCCAGTGTATTGGAAGAAGCAAAGATCACCAGTGTCAAAGCAATGATTCTTCAACATCAACTTCGTTGGACTGGTCATGTTGTGTGGATGCTTGATTATCGTCTTCCAAAGCAACTACTCTATTCCCACCTTAAAAATGGAAAGCATAATGCTGGTGGTCAACAAAAGAGGTTTAAAGAATGCAGTGGCACTAAAATGTGGAGAACTGATCACAAGACTTCAGAAATGAGAAACTGAGATTGACAGATCTTTCCTTATGCATCCCTGTGCACTTACTGGTGGAGACAAGCATTGCTTACTCAAGGCATGCAGGAGCCGCTGTTCACTATTGGCAAGAGTTCTCCCAAAAGTCCTGACAGGGAGACACCCACCAAAGAAGATCTGCATCTCATGCGCAGATCTGAAAGAGTTACAAGGGGTCAGCCACCCAAAAGGTACTCTTGTGAGTTTGCAATCTCAGCCACTGCCAACGTAGCTGTAGTTCGCACTCACAGCCAAGTTTCAGGCACACAGGTGCAATTCACAGGAGTGAACAGGCCACAGCAACAGGTCGAAATGTTCAACACTGTTCCTGCAAACACACATAGAGCCAATGCTCTAGTCCCCTGGAGGAATGGTAAACAAAGGCTCAAACTGGTAAAACCAGTCTCAGAGAGTTCCAAAGGTGGAACACAGACGACAGGGTCGTACATTGCATATGATAACTGTTTGTTTGTTTCTCCTAATGATGCTTTAGCTTTTGCCACTCTCCCTTGTTCAGAATGGAAGGGAGGCTGGTTCCCCAGTCTTGGCATCCAGTGAAGTTGGAGCATGTTTAAGGGGACATATTCAATGTCGGAGAGACTGAGCCAGTGCAAACAGGAAATGGAGCAGGAAGAGCACTGTGGATTTTGGAGGGACTATCTATGGAAACCTTTCCAAAGTGCTATAAGAGGTACTGGCAGACATGCAGGTGCCCATAGGTGCCATGTTAGCATTCCAGCATCCTAAAGGGAACTTTCAGCAGAGCTTTACTATGCCCCCATTACCTCCAATCTGCGAGAACAGTTGGCTTTCCTCTTTTACACTCAGGAGAGCTTTCTTGACAAAGTATGTATTGCCTGCAACCAACTTAAATTAATGTGTTTTGGATATTGGCCAGCACAGGAAACAAATTGGCACTTGCAGCTCTCTAAGCATACCTTGAAAGGTAATGAGGCAAAGGAAACACAGGTGCTTAAGGAGGAGGGGGGAGAGCCCTGAACAGCCACAACATAATCTGAAAAGAGCCCCCCGATGCAACGCAAGGAAGACACTACCGTGTCACTCACTCATCACCCAACTGCCCCCCACACTTCAGTAAACAGGGAACACGGCTTAGCATCTTGGGCCAAGCTAGTAGAAAGCAAAGGAAGGTTCCCTTAGTAAGGCAACAATGAACGCTTAGCAGACCACGGTCCAGATCCGAACTGCAAGGACTGGGAAGGGCTGTCACTGAGTGATACTGCTTTCCATGCTAGAGTAATAATATCATTGCTGATGAACAGGCAGACTTCCGCCCCGGAAGATCTACAACTGATCAAATATTAATATTGAACCACCTGGCTGAAAAGTACGCAGACAAAACTCCTAAAACCCTGCATGTGGCCTTTATCGATTTCAAACAGGCCTTCGACCGGATTTCTAGGAAAAAGCTATGGATAAAACTGGCTACCACAACAATTGATCGTCGTCTTCTCCTTCTGATTATTAACCTGCATTCAAACACCTTCCTGAGAGTCAGGATAGACAATAAGGGTTTAGTGTCTAACCCTGTTACCACCTCCAGGGGAGTAAGACAGGGCTGTCTCTTGGCCCCCGCCCTGTTTAACTTTTATCTTAATTCGCTGGTGGCCCACATGGCCAACAATGCCTACCATCCCCCTAAATTAGCTGGCCGCCTACTAAATGTTCTCCTGTATGCGGATGCCACCCTCTTGGCTAGATCTCCCATTGGGTTGAGGAGAATGCTACAAGCACTCCATGAATACTGTGTACAACATGAGCTGCAACTCAATTATGCTTTCCATGCTTGAGGTTTGCTCCCCCAGCATCTCCAGGAAGGACTGGGAATGTCCCCAGAATGAAACCCTGGAGAGCTGTTGCCAAGCAGTGCAGACAAATACAGTGCTAGACAGACCAATGGCCTGAGATTCAGTATCAGGCAGCTTTCTGTGTGGTGTAGTGGTTAAGAGCGGTAGACTCATAATCTGGGGAACTGGGTTCGCGTCTCCACTCCTCCACATGCAGCTGCTGGGTGACCTTGGGCTAGTCACGCTTTTTTGAAGTCTCTCAGCCCCACTCACCTCACAGAGTGTTTGTTGTGGGTGAGGAAGGGAAAGGAGAATGTTAGCCGCTTTGAGACTCCTTCGGGTAGTGATAAAGCGGGATATCAAATCCAAACTCTTCTTCTAATTTGACATTTACTTGGGTGCAGTTGTGTACTGGCAAGTCAAGAAGTGCAGGGTCCCTTTGTGATAGTGACAGTCATGCCCACTTCTAAGATTATGCAGCCTTCTAAGATTATCCAATGGTCATATAATTATACAATAATAAAAATGAGGGATGCTTTGCAATGATGTGCTGCCTTTCTGCTAGATCTAGTATTTTCTGTGCAACCGCATGGGCAAATAATTTGGAGTGCTCCGGTATCTTATTTCAGAATGGTTCAAGTCGTGGTTTCCTGGAAGTTTCAGGAAACAGAATTTCCACACCATTCTTTTGAAACACATTGTTGTTTGCCAGGTCAATGTTTTCTGCTTGTGCAATGGATATTTCCCCCCTCTCCCTCCTAAATCTGTCCTAGGAGTTCCCTCAAGCCTCTGGGGAGGGCACAGGGTATGCGAGGGAAGGAGAGAAGCTCTGTTTGCAGAAGTGCACATCCTTGCAAGTGGCAGGACACCTTAGCTAGAAACCACCCATTATTTTATTCTTTACATGTTTCCCACTGAGGGCTCCTTTGGGAGGAAGAGGGGGATGTAAATTTTAAAGCAAGCAAACAAATAAATAAATATGGGCACAGAAACAATAGCTGGCTCTCTTGTAGGTAGTTGCTTTCCAGCAACTGGTATTCAAAGGCATCCTGACTCTGATCCTTCCCTGTGAAGTTGACCCATCCCCTTTTAAACTTGCTGGACACTGCTTTAACTGCAGGACTCCATCAATTTCCTTAGCCCTTAGTCCTGAAGGAGCATCTCCACCCCTGTCATTCAGCCTGGACACTGAGGTCCAGCTCCAAGGGCCTTCTGGCAGTTCCCTCACCGCGAGAAGTGAGGTTACAGGGAACCAGGCAGAGGGCCTTCTCGGTAGTGGCACCCACCCTGTGGAACGCCTTCCCATCAGATGTCAGGGAAGTAAACAACTATCTGACTGTTAGAAGACATCTGAAGGCAGTCCTGTATTGGGAAGTTTTTTATTGTTTAATGTTCTATTATGTCTTTGTATATGCTGGAAGCCATCCAGAGTGCCTGGGGTCAGGTGGTCAGGGTATTATTATTATTATATTCTCTCAACAATCAGCCACCACTATTCTGCCCACAAACCTAACGTTATTTCAGTGAGTGGGCCCAACCAGTCAAAACAAGTGACAGGTTATACCAAGCGGGTGGGGGAAATACAGTGGTACCTCGGGTTAAGTACTTAATTCGTTCCGGAGGTCCGTTCTTAACCTGAAGCGTACTTAACCTGAAGCACCACTTTAGCTAATGGGACCTCCTGCTGCCGCTGCGCCGCCAGAGCACAATTTCTGTTCTTATCCTGAAGCATTATTTCTGGGTTAGCGGAGTTCTTAACCTGAAGCGTATGTAACCCGAGGTACCACTGTAGTCAATCTTATTCAACACCTACCAACACAGATTGGCATTTCATCACAGGCACTTCACTAAAGCTACCTGCCCCATGTGATGCACAATATTGGTAATGTCAAGACCTATTATTATCTCCCACTTTGGCAATTTAATACAATGCGCAATTAAGAATCAGTTATTCGTGTCAGCGGACCTGCCAAGCTGTTAACCTTACACAAAACAGACCTGCCAGTGTCCAGCGTAACGCGGAGCGAAAAAGACATTCACAACTTATCTCAAAACGTTTCTGTTTGTTTCCCTGCTTTCCACAGGCTGTTGATCGTCCGTTGCAGCCGACTGATCCGGTAGCCATTCAGTTTGTCAACGTGGCCACAGCCCCCTGAGCTATTTCGTTGGTGTCGTATCACATTCCTGGCCTTATTTCAGTCTAATGAATGCAGAGGCAAAGGGCTGGCATTGCCTGATCAGCTTATTCCTCCTTTGTCTCAGTGTTTCCCTTGCAGAACTCAGCCAGGAGGAGGAAGGGGGCAAAACGAACATTAACTGGCTCCATCTGTCATTTGCTCTGGCTCCACCTACTGTTGGCCTCCTTGGCTCCTGTTGGACCAGTCCTAAAGGCATAGGTGCCAGCTTGTGAGGGCAACGGGGGGAACGACATCACACGTGTGACATCACATGTGGCACAATGTCCTGACGTTGCACCCATGATGCTGGAAGGAGCTGAGTGAGGTGGTGTGCTGGTCCCGTGGGTTATCCGAAAGGCGAGGTCAAAGTCCGGTCCGTGGTCAGAGGTGCAATGAGAGGCAGTCCATAATAATTGAAGCTGGGTGCAGGGCAGGGAGGCAGGTGAAGTCAGGAACAGGTAGGCAAGCAGGGAACCAGGGCGGGTCAGGAGCTCAGGCAGGAAAGCAGGACAGGTTTCAAGCAGGAACACTGGCAGGAACTGGTCACCAACGATGTTGCTCCTGCAACTTGGGGCTGGGGCTGGCCGGCTCTTATCTGCCCCGAGGCATAGGGCGGCCCCGATCCTCTGGTGACTCGCCTCTCCTGGCTTGGAGGTGAGCACTCCTCCTGCGGGAACTCAGTTCCCTTCGCCTCTCTGCCCTGAGCCTCTGCAGCTCAGGAGAGGCTGGAGGGTTACCGGACCCAGAGGCAACCTCAGCTTCCCGCGACAGGGCTGGGAGTGGAGCACCTGCAGGCAATGGGTCCTCCACCCCATCAGGAGCCAGAGCAGACTCAGCCGATGCCTGCACCTGAGGATCCAGCACAGGTGAGGACCCTTCAGACTCAAGCCCTAGCCCCGGCTCTGCTGGTTCTGGAGGCGGGGAATCCTGTGCAGGCTGGGATCCCTCAGGTTCAGTGTCTGAGTCTGAATCCCAGGCCATCACAGGTGGCCATGAGGCTTCAGAGGTTGACAGCTGCCCCTCCGCCTCCTCCTGGCGCCACCACCAGTGGGAGGCGGCTTCGAACCTCCTACCCCTCCGTGGCAGTTCAAGGTTTTACAGAAGATGCGGTTTATTTATGTAACACATGTTGACCCTGCCCGTCAACCAAAAAGCGTCCCTGAGAATCTTGCATACGACCCCTAAAAACAAGGCATTCTCTGCCCACAGGCTTACAATCTAAGAGACACGGCACAAAAGGAAAAGGTGATGAGGAGGAAAGAGGGAGCAACATTTATATACATAGTACTGCAGCTCTTTAAATGACTGGCTGGAATGGAAACTACAGTCGTACCTCGGAAGTCGAACAGAATCCATTCCAGAAGTCCGTTCGACTTCCGAAACGTTCAGAAACCAAAGCGCAGCTTCTGATTGGCTGCAGGAAGCTCCTGCAGCCAATCGGAAGCCTCGGAAGCCCGGTTGGATGTTCAACTTCCAAAATAACATTCGAGAACCAGAACACTCACTTCCGGTTTTTGGAAGCCGGAACGGTCGACTCCCAATGTGTTCGGGAGCCAAGGTATGACTGTATAGAGGAAGAGAGCTGCTGCTTTCATTCTTCCCTTCTGCTGCATCCTGAGGGAATGGCTGTTGCCAGAGTACAGTTGAGAAAGGGGAGGCCCAATAGACCTGATCTTTCAGCAGACCCAATGGAATGACCATGCTTCCCATCTCTCCTGCCCCTGAAGCCTGTTGCAGGCCTGTAAACACCCAAATGGAGACACTAGGAAACATATTTCTTAGGTCTCCAAGAAGTGGAAGGAACTATCACGGCCATTGCCCACTGACAGACAGGCCCATTCTCCCGCAGAATCAATTCCCAACTTCAAAGCCACAACTCATAGCCCACATCTGCCCTATACATTGAAAGCACTAGCATACAACTCTGAGCAGTCATGGCTTCCCCCAAAGAATTCTGGGAGCTGTAGTTTGCTAAGAGTGCTGAGAGTTGTCAGGAGACCTCTTTTCCCTTCAAAGAACTACAATGCCCAGAGTTCCCAGGGAAGAGAGATTGATTTTCCTGTACCTTTTAGTTTTAGCGAACAACGTTTTGATGCTGCTTTTATCTCCTGCTTTATCACTCATCCGGCTTCATATTGCAGCTTTTCTACCCATACCACAACATACCCTCCAACATTTCTCTGATGAAAATAGGGGCACCCTATTCAATAATAATAATGATAATGATAATGATAATATTTATACACCGCCCATCTGACTGGGTTGCCCCAGCCACTCTGGGCAGCTTCCAACATATATAAAAACAAAATAAAACATTAAACATTTTTTGAAGGAAAAAAAAACCTCTATACAGGGCTGCCTTCAGATGGCTCAGGGGTCGGATAACTCCATATCTTCCAACATTTCTCCAATGAAAATAGGGCCATCCTAAGGAAAAGCGGGGCATTCTGGGATCAAATCAGAAACTGGGATGGCTTCTGTAAATCCAGGACTGTCCCTGGAAAACAGGGACACAGGTCCGTATAGTTAAAGCTATTGTTTTCCCAGTAGTGATGTACGGAAGTGAGAGCTGGACCATAAAGAAGGCTGATCGCCAAAGAATTGATGCTTTTGAATTATGGTGCTGGAGGAGACTCTTGAGAGTCCCATGGATTGCAAGAAGATCTAACCTATCCATTCTGAAGGAAATCAGCCCGGAGTGCTCACTGGAAGGACAGATCCTGAAGCTGAGGCTCCAATACTTTGGCCACATCATGAGAAGAGAAGACTCCCTGGAAAAGACCCTGATGTTGGGAAAGATGGAGGGCACAAGGAGAAGGGGACGACAGAGGACAAGATGGTTGGACAGTGTTCTCAAAGCGACCAACATGAGTCTGACCAAACTGCGGGAGGCAGTGGAAGACAGTAGTGCCTGGCGTGCTCTGGTCCATGGGGTCACGAAGAGTCGGACACGACTAAACGACTAAACAACAACAACAACAACAACAACAACAACAACAACAGGAGTCTCTGCCACTGGGGTTGAGAAGCTGAGCGGCAACACTTTGTGGAAGGTCACCAGCTGCTTTTGAGTGTGGAGAGCCGAGGAGTTCTTGGGGTGGGGTAAGGTGGGATGGAAGTGAGGGACATGGTAGGAGGTCAGGAAGCAGAAACTAAAATTTCATCTCAGGTGTGGAACAGGATGGACCGTCCCTGTACTGAGGCCTTTTGCTGACGGCACAGAAGGTCTTACTGGGTACATTTGTACCTGTGGACTCCACACTGATTATCCTGGTCAAACAGCAGCATGCTAGAAAGGCAATAAAATCCAGAAAAATGGGGATAGGCCATTGTAACAGATCTAGACCACTAGCCAAAAAACATAAGTCCAGCAGAGAAAGCTAGGTGTCTCTGCAGGTATTCAGAACGAGCTACATCTCCACCAGAGGAGCAAGGGCGCAGGAGATAACAAGTGAGTGCCTTGGTTTCTAATATTTCAAATTAAACATTGGAGCTGTTCCATAGGGTTCATCTCTATCTCTCCCTCTTCATTGTAAGGGCATCTTTTCCATCATCTCATTTGTAGATTGCCCAAGGCACTCCCTGACAATCTGAAGAAAGCTCTACAGCTTTCCGTGCGACGTTAACGGAGGAGAGCAGGAGGTGAAGATTGAAAAGGTGATGGCATAATACAAAATGCTGTACGGCTTTATCAGAGAAAAGAAAAAAGCTCCACTGAACAACCCGGTAAAATTTAAAACAGTGTGGTTGCAACATGACCAGCAGGGGGGTTGACAACCTTTATAAGACCGGGAGACATATTTTTGATTTAGAGTGTGTGCTGTGGGCACCAGTCACAAAATAGCTGCCGGGGGGGAAGGGGCATAACACAAAATTGGAGAGACAGTCACCCATACATTCATTGGGGACAGGATCTGCTGCCGCTGGGGATCCTGCCACCTGAGGCAGACTCCTCACCTTGCCTCATGGGTGGGCCGGCCCTGGTTGCCCTCAAGCCCTGAGCCTCTGCATGACGACCGTGAGAAACAGGATGTTGGATGTGATGGATTCAGCTGAGCTCCGTCGGATGCTAAATTTTGTTTCTCCTTCATGTGTTGTGGGAGTGAAACTATTTTGGCAACCAGAGCCTAGAAACTTCCATTTTATTTTGAGAACAGTTTGTCTTTTCTGAACCTTTGAATGCTATAGTTGGATGCCTTCCAGCTATCTATATAAGGGGCCTGACAGGCCAGCGCCATTACTGGGGGCAGACAGCTCTTCTGGTTGCCAGACAGAGAATCTGGTGAGGCTGGATCGCTAAAAATATTCTAGACATTCAACACCAGGCTGAAAACGGATCTCGTTTGGCATCAATTGAAATTTAGTAAATTGGATAAAAATTGATCATTTTCAATCAATCCATATCCTTCCTCTTGCTGGGGTGTTATGTGTGTAAGTGTGTTTGTAGATAAAGTTGCCTAGTGGCAATTTTAAGAATATGATTATTATTATCACCATAATCATCCTTGATTTAGTAATCGCCTTCTAAACAACCATCTTGAGGCACTTTACACATCAGACAATTAAAAACATTAAAAAACATGAAAGCAGAAAATACAGTTAAAACAAGGCTAAAACCCTAACAAAATTCGAGACAGCAGGGTGGATACTACTGGTCCAGAGATTGAAAGAAGACAAAGTTCCAACCAGAGATGAACGGCTGATGAAGATGTTGGACTACACCAAAATGGCAAAATTGACTGGGAAAATCAGAAACCAGGAAGAGAAGAATTTTTAAAAGGAATGGGAAAAATTTATAATGTACTAGCTGACCTGGCCACGCCTTGCTGTGGCTGATTTGGTGAAATGCAAAAGTAAGATACAGTATGAAAGAGAAAGTGTATGTTTACTTACAGCTTATCTTGTTGAAGTTCAGTCTATGTGTTCTCTGTTTGCCTCTCCCGTTTTTGTCAATTGTTTATTACTACTATTTTAGTCTATGAGGTTCTTTGTCCTGATTTTGTCAATGACCTTCTTCGATGTTGTTGACGTGTAGTGGTGGGCTGTATGTTTGTTTTTATAGGAGCACGTTTGTATCTGTGGAAGGTGTGGTATCTGGCCCGAAATGTGAGTAGCGGCGTTGTCGTCCGGCCTCTCTCTACAGCCGGTCGAGGTAGCGTCGCAAACCGCGAAAACCCATCGGCGGAGCCAGCAGTAGTGTTTGTGGGCGGTCTGTCTGTCGATTGGATGGTGGTAGTGACGTCAGGAAAGGAGGAGGAGGGGTCAGAAACAGGTGTGTTGTGCTGTGCTGTTTAACGTCCACTGGAGGGTGCTATATTTTTTGCACAAAATCACATTTTTACCTGGGAAAGGTGTGGTATTTGTGTAATGTAAGTACATATGATCACTCCCATATGGGCATGGAACGATGTGTCCACATTTGAACGGAATCGATCAAGGGGTTACGGAGAAAGACGATCGTTAACAAACATCCAACTTGAACGATTTTATATATATAGATTTAAGAGAACACTGTAAACAACTTAAAACTTTAGCAGGGTTTGAGTAATGCTTGTAATGTGCGAAAAACTATGGTAATGGAGGCATGAAGAGGGGGGAGCAGAGAAAGACATGTAGACGAAGTCTCAGATTGCTTGGGAAGCACCAGGGTTGGGGGGAGGTTTAGGGCGGCAACTGTGGGAAATTGCGGACCTTCAGTCCTCGCAACTGCCTTGTTGGGGCAAGACCTACTGGGAAGAGCCGCTGTGATCACTAGGGCTCAGCTGTTGTGGTTTCTTTGAATAAAGAGATCATTTCACTGATACCAAGTGTTTTCTTGCTGACCTGCTCCTGACACCAGCTCCTGATAGCAAGCCTGTCAGAACAAAAATGTCTTCAATTGTTCCCAGAAAATGCTGATCGTGGGTACCTGTGGTATCATATATATATATACTGTGTGTATATATATATATATATATATATATATATTCACTCACTCACTCTGAATAAAGGTTCCCCACTCCTGATATATAGGTATGTGGGGAGGATTAGACTATGATCCCTAGGTTAGGCACCTGATAAATGTGGACCCAGAGCAGTTACCGGTATTTAGATAACTTATTCATTCTGCACTTGTAAAGAATCAATCTTTTAGCATGGCAGAACCTGCCCTCTGGAACTTCCTGTCCATTGATATTAGGCAGTTGTGCTGTTTTTGGTGCATGCTAAAATCTTTTCTGCTTAGGCAACTTTACAGATATTAAAACACATGCCAGCTTTATATGTGTGATTGTATCTTATTTTTATATTTTCTAACTGTTGGTTTTATTTGCATTGGAATTTTTTTTTTTTTAGGTTAGCTTGTTTTTAACTGCATCTTAATGTATATTTAGTATTCTGTAAACCACTTTGGGGTTTTTATGATTGAGCCATGAGAATGCAGCTGTAATTTTGTTTTGAAACAATTCAAATAAAATGCTATATATTTAACTTGAAAAGTTTGGCATGGCTATCCTAAGTAATGGGTTTATAATTGTTTAACCCTGTTCTTAATTTTTCCCTTCCCCTTTCTCTTTCTTGAGAAAAAGACTATAACTATAAAAGTACTGTGTGTGTGTGTGTGTGTGTGTGTGTGTGTGTGTGTGTGTGTGTGTGTGTGTGTACCTTAAAAGTATCATATAACAATTATTTTATAATTTAAACACATCTCAGTATATTAAGACCCCTTTCGATTTAAATTTTTATAGAATACCTAGCAAACGCTTATGCTCCACAAGCATAAAATATCTGGTTATGGGTCAAGTTCAATGGGATTTACCATCTGATAAGCATGTTTGAGATTTGCAGCAATAGTATAATAAGATTCCGGTCTGTGTGCACCCTCTCAAACTAGCCAGATGTGGACATTTAGCAATATAGCCCATCTGGGAGCTACAGCATATGCTGGACGGAGCTTAAATATCCGTGACCTAGTCATTCCATTTGGACCGATCCTTTCCTCGGAGCCATCTAGCATCAAAGGACAGACGTCCCCGTCCCCCCAAGTGCCCTCACCACCCCCAAGTGTGCTGCAAAACTGAAACTCTGCCCATAGGCCAGCCTCTGGCATTTCAGTGCCCTTAGCATTCCCCATCTCCAAAGGGGGTCTTCGAACTTCGGGAACTTAAGCGCAAGGCGGAAATCATGAGTCTTTGGGAAACCTCTGGGCCTTGTTATAGAATACAAATGGATATTGCTGTCCTCCAACGACGAAGGTCAAAAGTAGTAAGGCAGTGTTATTATGACAAATTGTAATACACCATCTTGGGCCAAAGAACTACTCCGTCTCAAGCACTTGGTCCACCAATAGGAATTGACTGCATTAATTTATTTAAAGTGGAGTGGCTGGAAGTTAAGCACAAGGGGGGTGGTATTGAAAGTTTCTTTTTATGTACATAAATTTAAGTATACAAGTATGTATATATGTGAACATTAAGTGTCAAGATTTGTAAATGCTTTATTGTATGTTCCATTTTGTCTGATATTTTGTTGATCTTTGTTTTTTGTTTAAAATGTAATTTTTTAAAGTTCAATAAAGTTTATTTTAAAATGCAAAAAGAAAAAAGAAAAAAGGATGTTGCTGTCCTCCAACGACGAAGGTCAAAAGTAGTAAGGCAGTGTTATTATGAAAAATTGTAATACACCATCTTGGGCCAAAGAACTACTCCATCTCAAGCACTTAGTCCACCAATAGGAATTGATTGCATTAATTTATTTAAAGTATTTCCAAGCCACCCTCCATCCAATGGATTCCACGGTGGGGTGCAATAAGTACATGGCAAGACATTTTAAATACCACATTGTAATTTACCTTGTAATTTATAGTAAACAGGACACTTTGGGTGGAATTAAATGCCATTGCCCAGCTGAGAGTCGTGAAGGCGGCTCCCTGTAAGCAGGGGCGGAGGAAGGGTGTGCGTGGGGGTGGGCCGCCCCGGGTGTCACCACTGAGGGGGGTGACAAAATGCCTCAGCTGTAGGGTGGCTGAGTGGGAGGAGGCAGGCAGACTCCTTGGAGGTCCCATGGAGTGTCCTGCCCCGGTTGGGCCCGCCTCAGAGTGGCTGGCCCCACCCCAGAGGCAGCTGGCCCCACCCCATAAGCAGCTGTCCCCGCCCATGGGCACAGGGCATGTGCGCCGCCCCAGGTACCCGATCGGCTTGCTTCGCCGCTGCCTGCAAGGCCCTTTCCACCTGGCCTAGGTGGCGGGGCCCACACCCACCAGCTCTACTAAAGAGGCTCCTGGTGAGAAGAAGAGGAGAAGAAGAGTTTGGATTTGATATCCCGCTTTATCACTACCCAAAGGCGTCTCAAAGCGGCTAACGTTCTCCTTTCCCTTCCTCCCCCACAACAAACACTCTGTGAGGTGAGTGGGGCTGAGAGACTTCAAAGAAATGTGACTAGCCCAAGGTCACCCAGCAGCTGCATGTGGAGGAGCGGGGAAGCGAACCCGGTTCACCGGATTATGAGTCTACCACTCTTAACCACTACACCACACTGGCTCTCCAGACCAGAGGGACATCGCTATGCCTGACAACAAACCCTAACTATTGGATTCTTTTTGTGCCTGCCAAACAGCCGTGTCTTGTTTATCATATTTTTTTCTCTTGTTAATTATGCTGTTTTAAATGTGCATTTTATATTTGACTTCATTTAGCAATGGTGGGTTGTTGTTGTTTTTGAAATGTTTAAGATTTTTTTTTGTTAACTTTGTTTATGTTAAATATGTATTCTGTAGTTGACCTCCTTTGCAATGTTTGAAATCTTTAGGATAATATTTTAGTTTTCTGTTAATTATGTTGCTTTGGCTGTAAACGCTATATTGGACTGTCTTCAGAAATGTTTGATTCTGGATTGATTTATTGGTGTTTTAATATGCTGTAAACCACTTTGAGGGTTTTCTTAAAAATATAAAGCAGTATAGAAATGAAATAAATAAAATAAATGGACCATCGCTCCATCAACGCAAGCATTTCTGCGTGCCAGATGGATCGATCTCTCCTCTCCATCTCCATCCCCCCAAGCTGTTCTGGGGATTCTCCCAAACCCATGGGCCAGAGTTTTCCCCATCCTGGAATAAAAAGACTGCACAACAGAGGCTTCAGATAACTGTTGGCATCCGTCTGTCTCGAGAAACAAAGGACTGCGCCTCGAGGGACAAAGTCAAACTGCTGCGTTAGCAGCACTGAAATGGCCTCCCAGAGGTGCAGGCCTGGGCAGCGTGTCTGCCGGTTCTGGGCTGTCCAGACGGCAAGGCTCCCCTCTCGGCCTCACTGACGTGGTCCAAAGGAAAGCAGAGTACCGGTAATACATTTGGCAACAGCTTGTCTGCAGGAGTCGCCAGAAGGAGGCGTACAAGGCGCCATCCTTACAGTCTCCACTATGAACCTGTCATTGTACTATGGGCGTGGTTGAGTCTACCAAACATATCCTTCTGTCTTGTCCTCTCTATGCAGAACTTAGGCAAAATCTTATAACTCCACTTTTATGTCAATCTAGCTTTCTACCCAGAGAAAGACAGGTTTTATATTTACTGAATAATATTACTAGAAATACAGCCTCCCTGGTGGCTAAATTTCTTTTTTTAGCTTCTAAGCGTCGCAAGATTTTAAATTGATTGTATCGATATGGGGCTATTTGTTTAGTTCCATTCTATTGTGGATTATGTTTCGTTTTTTAAAAGTTCTCTCAGATGCTTTTAATTCTGTACAAATGTATTCTTCAGACTGACGGTCGAATAAAAGAATGATGATGATGATTTGTGTAGGTTTTAACTTCTCCTGAAGATATCCCACAAGGCAGCGGAGGTTTAGGATCAGAGTTTTCCTTCTCCTAGATCAGGGGTAGGCAACCTAAGACCCGTGGGCCGGATGCAGCCCAATCGCCTTCTCAATCCAGCCCGCGGACGGTCCGGGAATCAGCATGTTTTTACATGAGTAGAATGTGTCCTTTTATTTAAAATGCATCTCTGGGTTATTTGTGGGGCCTGCCTGGTGTTTTTACGTGAGTAGACTGTGTGCTTTTATTTAAAATGCATCTCTGGGTTATTTGTGGGGCATAGGAATTTGTTCATTTCCCCCCCCAAAAAATATAGTCTGGCCTAAGGGAAAGTGGACCAGCCCACAGCTGAAAAAGGTTGCTGACCCCTGTCCTAGATGGTCTACCTTCCCAGGTGGAGGAGACCCCTCACCTTCCTCTACAGCACATTCAGAAATTGCCTTCTTAATCGCTGGACCCTCAATAAAAATGTATTTTAAAAAAAAAATCGCTGGACCCACTGCTCAATCCACAGGAGCCTGCTTTCACATGGAGGTAAAAGGTAAAGGTAAAGGGACCCCTAACCATTAGGTCCAGTTGCGGATGACTCTGGGGTTGCGGCGCTCATCTTGCTTTACTGGCCGAGAGAGCCGGTGTACAGCTTCCGGGTCATGTGGCATGACTAAGCTGCTTCTGACGAACCAGAGCAGCGCACGGAAACGGAGGAGAGGTCCCTAGTTCACTGAGGGTTTGAGACCCATCGGCTACCCTCACCTGGTTTAGTTGGCCGGCCAAAGCTGTTCCAGGGGTGTGGCCACTGTTGCAAGCTTCTTGGAGCCACGGGATGAGAGCTGAGTGCAGGGCTCAGATAACTAGGAGCTGACAATACAGGCTTTGCCGCTGTCTCACATCTTCAAAAGAAACCATCTGCCAAACAGCATCAATTGCATGCAACTGTAATAGGCTTGCTAGCTGAACCTTGTTCTCTCAAACACAGCAGCGGGGCTGGTTCTTCAGATCATCTCTGCCCCTCCATAATATAGGGAAGGGAAGGGGGGCTGTGGCACCCCTCCAAACAGGTGTGGCACCCCTCCCAACAGCCCCAGCCAGCTTGGCCAATGGACAAGGCTGATGGAGCTTGTAGTCCGGCAAAATCTGAAAGGGCCACAGTTCCCCCAGCCTTGAACTAGGGCTTTTACTACCACCTGTGCAACACTTAACACATTGCAATTACACTTCTCCTAGACGTTATTAACCTAAAAATGAAATAATAGCAAAATAGAGTTCCACTCCCTCCCACCCACCCAGGCTAACTAACTTATTCTTGCATGTTAGGATTCTCCTGTCTAACTAAATGCTTGTGACCTTGGGAAGCATTTTCCCCTCACCTCTTTCATTGTCTTAATATTGTATTTTAAGTGATCTCTGTCCCTCGGACCAATGCCCAGACTGCATTGCCAAGCCACTGGGGTTCTCCAATCCTGGCAGCCGCACTGCAAATCAGTTACCTGCTGCTCCTGCAGAATTCCGCAGCCAGAAACGGCTCAGCCGGAGCCAAGAGCGCAGATGTGTCTGAACTTTAAACAGTCTACATATCAATTGTTTTGATCTATAAGCCCCAGAAGGCCAACTCAATCACAGAGGTATCAGGTTAAGCTAATTTACCATTCAGAGCCGTCTTCGAGACATGCCTAAGTTGCAAAACTGTAAGATGCTAGACGGAAGCAAGAAACGGGTAATTGCTTCCGATCAGGGAGGGAAATGGTGCAATGCTCCACCTACCTTAGAAGGGGGAACTGAAGGTCCTGGGGGCAGAATGCGGCCCCCCCTGCCTCTCTATCTGGCCCCCAGAGTTTTCCCCCAGGCTAGACATTCCTCCCTGGCCCAAAGTGTTTTTCCTGGCTGGAATGTGTCTGTGCTGGTCAAGTGGGTTACCCGAAAGACGAGGTCCAAGTCCGGTCTGTGGTCAGAGGGGTAACGTAAAGGCAGCCCGTAGTCACTGAAGCTGGGTGCAGGGCAGGGAGTCAGGCAAAGTCAGGAACAGGTAGGCAAGCAGGGAACCAGGGCGGGTCAGGAGCTCAGGCAGGAAAGCAGGACAGGTTTCAAGCAGGAACACTGGCAGGAACTGGTCAGCAACGATGTTGCTCCTGCAACTTGGGGCTGGGGCTGGCCGGCTTTTATCTGCCCCGAGGCATAGGGTGGCCCCGATCCTCTGGTGACTCGCCTCTACTGGCTTGGAGGCGAGCACTCCTCCTGCGGGAACTCAGTTCCCTTTGCCTCTCTTCCCTGAGCCTCTGCAACTCAGGAGAGGCTGGAGGGTTACCGGACCCAGAGGCAACCTCAGCTTCCCCTGACGGGGCTGGGAGTGGAGCACCTGCAGGCAATGGGTCCTCCATCCCAGCAGGAGCCAGAGCAGACTCAGCCGATGCCTGCACCTGAAGATCCAGCTCAGGTGAGGCCCCTTCAGACTCAGGCCCTAGCCCCGGCTCTGCTGGTTCTGGAGGTGGGGAATCCTGTGCAGGCTGGGATCCCTAAGGTTCAGCATCTGAGTCTGAATCCCAGGCCATCACAATGTCCTTGTATATGTGCATATGAGTAGACACTAGCCTACTGGACAAAGACAAATCTACATTCATTGCTCCACCCACTTTTGCCTTTGGCACTGCCCACCACTGGCATGCAGCCCCTGGAAGGTGCTCTACGCTGCAACATTGGTTTGTCATTTATTGCACTTAATAGGTAATGTAACAGCCGGTGAAGTTACCCAACCCAAATGCACAATCATGTACACAATACACACAGCTCTTCATGCCTTCCAAGTTCCCAACCAGATGCTGCCTCTGCAAGGAGAAAGTGAAAGTCAGTTTCCAATCTCCATTTGCTACAAAAATTGCCTCGAGGCTGCAATCCTTCCGCAGCCACGCTTCCTCCGCAAGTAGATGCCTGCGTGCTTTGTGTGCTTCTAGACCCCTGAGCAGATTCGCATTCCAACACACATGCCAGCAGTTCCAGCTCTACAGGAATAATTTAGATGTGAGAAACCAGGAGAGGAAGGGAGGAGGGGGAAGCCCCTTCCTGCTATACACTGCGCATATACTTGGACTAGCAATCACTTGTTATCATGCAATAGGGGAAATGTTCCATCATGTGTATTTTGTAATTCCATACTTCTTTTATCTGCAAGCAGGCAAGTAAACTCAAAACAGACATGACAAGGGAAATCTAGGGTTTCATCTCTCGGCTCCTAGACACTCACTTCAAAGCAGCCATGGTGGGCTCCTTTCCTAATCGGAGGAGTGTGTGGTGCTGTGGTTTAAATCACTGAGCCTAGGGCTTGCCGATCAGAAGGTCGGCGGTTCAAATCCCTGCAACAGGATGAGCTCCCGTTGCTCTGTCCCAGCTCCTGCCAACCTAGCAGTTCGAAAGCATGCCAATGCAAGTAGATAAATACCGTGTTTCCCCTAAAATATGACACCGTCTTATATATTTTTCCCCTTAAAAAAAACACAGTATGGCTTATTTTCGGGGGATGTCTTATTTTAACCGCTTCGCATCGGCACGCTGCATAGCCAAGCCTATCCAGGCCATCTTAAGGGAGAAGCGCCGCATCACTACCGTCTTTCCCCCTTTTTAAGACACCGTCTTATAATTTTTTTTCCTCAAAAAAACACAGGGTGGCTTATTTTCGGGGGGATGTCTTATTTTTATTACGTCAGTATGGTACGGTACAGCCTCCCCCTGCGCACTGAGCAGGCAGGGCAGAACTCCGCAAGAGGCGCGTCGTCGTCCCCTTGCCTCTCGCTGGTTCGCTGGCTCCCTGCACACGCAGGAGGGGCTGAGGAGGCGACGGGAACAATGGCGGCACCACGGCTTACTTTTGGGGTACGTCTTACTTCTCACAAAGGTAAAAAACCCTGCCATGGCTTACTTTATGACTACGTATTAAAAAAGGGGAAACAGGGTATGTCTTATTTTCGGGGTGTGGCTTATTTTCGGGGTATGACTTATATTTTGCAAATGATGCGTAGAAATCCTGCTATGGCTTATTTAATGGCCACGGCTTATTTTAGGGGAAACAGGGTAGGTACTGTTGCAGCGGGAAGGTAAACGGTGTTTACATGTCCCAGAAAGCTGTCTGTGGTCAAACGCCGGCTCCCTCTGCCTGAAAGCGAGATGAGCGCTGCAACCCCATAGTCGCCTTTGACTGGAATTAACCATCCAGGGGTCCTTTACCTTTAGCTTGGGGAGAGGAAAGTGAGGAGGAAATAAAGAACCTTTTAATGAGAGTGAAAGAGGAGAGTGCAAAATATCGTCTGAAGCTCAACATCAAAAAAATTAAGATCATGGCCACTGGTCCCATCACCTCCTGGCAAATAGAAGGGGAAGAAATGGAGGCAGTGAGAGATTTTACTTTCTTGGGTTCCATGATCACTGCAGATGGTGACAGTCACAAAATTAGAAGACGCCTGCTTCTTGAGAGAAAAGCAATGACAAACCTAGACAGCATCTTAAAAAGCAGAGACATCACCTTGCCGACAAAGGTCTGTATAGTTAAAGCTATGGTTTTTCCAGTAGTAATGTACGGAAGTGAGAGCTGGACCATAAAGATGGCTGATTGCCGAAGAATGGATGCTTTTGAATTATGGTGCTGGAGGAGACTCTTGAGAGTCCCATGGACTGCAAGAAGATCTAACCTCTCCATTCTGAAGGAAATCAGCCCGGAGTGCTCACTGGAAGGACAGATCCTGAAGCTGAGGCTCCAATACTTTGGCCACCTCATGAGAAGAGAAGACTCCCTGGAAAAGACCCTGATGTTGGGAAAGATGGAGGGCACAAGGAGAAGGGGACGACAGAGGACGAGATGGTTGGACAGTGTTCTCAAAGCTACCAACATGAGTCTGACCAAACTGTGGGAGGCAGTGGAAGACAGGAGTGCCTGGTGTGCTCTGGTCCATGGGGTCACGAAGAGTCGGACACAACTAAATGACTAAACAACAACAACAAACGCTTAGCTTTGGGGCATACAGAACAAATCTTCCTTGCTGTTCATGCACCCCTTCTCCAGAGTGACCCTAGGAGCCGATCCTCAGGGGCCAACTCAACTCTTTTCACTCTGACTGGCTCTGATCAGTACATTGGGTGAGAGGTTTTCTTCTCAGTGGCTACAGACTTCCCCTTTCACATCGAATGGGCAACTCTGGGACACTGGGGACAGGGACCCTGCTAGAACCCTGCTGCAGAAATAGTAACAGGTCTTCAACCAACCCTCCCTCCCCATGGCCCCAGGCCACTACACCTTGGTAAAAGTCTCTTAACAGAAAAAAACAACAACCCTAAGTTGTCTCAATAAACCTACAATGCCCCAAGTTCTTTAAGGCAAGCCAAGAGAGCAGAAGTGCTTTACAGGTTTCTTAAGTTTGTGGTGTGGGTGCACCCAGGCTCCTGTCATAGATTCATAGAACTGTAGAATTGGAAGGGACGCCAGGGGTCATCTAGTCCAGCCCCCTGCAGTGCAGGAAACTCAGCTAAAGCATCCAATGACAGATGGCCATCCAACCTCTGCTTAAAAACCTCCAAGGAAGGAGAGTCCACAACCTCCCGAGGGAGACTGTTCCACTGTCAAACAGCACTTATTGTCAGAAAGTTCTTCCATAGGTCTGGTCAGAATCTCATTTCCTGTAATGGTTCGAGCCACTGGTTCGAGTCTTACACTCCGGAGCACTCTAGTGCAGCAAATCGACTTCTTTGCAATTTGGAAAGTGATGGGGAAATGCAGTGAAAATTGTGGGATGAACAAACGCCGAGCGAGAAGACACGCAATCTGCAAGCAAATGAAGATTAATGTGGGGTGATTTTTGCTCACTCCACACACAAAAATCAGAACAGATGACCAATAAAAGCTAGATTTAGCATAGCTTCCACGCAAGTCGTGTGCAAACAAATCAGGATGAATGCTGCTCAGTGAACAGGTCATCTAGAGGTGCCCCAATTCTCCAGGCAAGCTGAAAATCTCTGCTCTATATGGGAGGGTTTCAAAGCTCTGTAAGATGGCAGGCAATTGCTCTATATTTTTAACCTCCTCCAGGGCCACTTGAAAATGGGATCTCTTCTTGTGGAGTGTGCAACAGTAGTTGGGGAGCAAATGGTTGTGAAAATTGTTTATGATGTGGTTTTGGATTGCTCTTTGCAATATATATATATATATTTAGCAAAGTCTCCCTCTATATATATGGGACCCAGGTGGCGCTGTGGGTTAAACCACAAAGCCTAGGGCTTGCTGATCAGAAGGTCGGCGGTTCGAATCCCTGCGACGGGGTGAGCTCCCGTTGCTCGGTCCCAGCTCCTGCCCACCTAGCAGTTCGAAAGCACGTCAAAGTGCAAGTAGATAAACAGGAACCGCTCCGGCAGGAAGGTAAACGGCGTTTCCGTGCGCTGCTCTGGTTCGCCAGAAGCAGCTTAGTCATGCTGGCCACATGACCTGGAAGCTGTACGCCGGCTCTCGGCCAATAAAGCGAGATGAGCGCCGCAACCCCAGAGTCGGAAACGACTGGACCTAAGGGTCAGGGGTTCCTTTACCTTTATATATATATATATATATATATATATATATATATATATATATAACTATAACACGATACTACACACACACACACACACACACACACACACACACACACACACACACATATTTAGCAAAGTCATTTAAATAGCAGACATGGAGTCCAGAGCGAGCAAGTCTGGAAAGAAAACCCAGTGTATAATTTGAGAGCTTTCGTCTTCGTAACTTCAAGTTTTGTATGTATGCAGCAGATTATCCTCCACCAGGGCCAGGGCTTTTTTATTGTTGGCTCCGACCTGGTGGAATGCTCTGTCCCACGAGACTAGGGCCCTGCAGGACTTGATCTCCTTCCACAGGGCCTGTAAGACAGAGCCACAGGTATTCCACCTGGCCTTCAATTTGAATTAGCCTGATTCTCCATTCCCTTTTCCCTTCCCCTTTTTCTATGAAGAAACCCTTCTGGGACCCCACATTTAAACTCTTCCCTGGTCTCCTTGCTGACCCTAGCAGGACCAACTTGGCCAGTTAGCCCTGGCGATCACTTGATGTTTACTGAACTGGGTTTTCCCCCCAAAAAATGACCCTGAATTTTTTGAATTTTATTGACATGGATGCTACATTTATGTTGTATTTTATGCTATTTTTAAGCTGTTTTTTAAGTTGTTTTTAATCAATGTTTTATATTTGTTGTTAGCCGCTCTGAGCCCGGTTTTTAAATCGGGAAGGACGGGGTATAAATAAAAACAATTTAAAAAAAAAGACATTCAACTAAACATACAAAGGGAAAACTCCCTCAGAACTACATAGTCAATCAGAAAAAGTGCTATGCCGGCGGTAAACACCAGGTCACCCAGCCTGGTTTCTTTTTTTTTTTTTTTTGAAAAATTTTTATTATTAAAAATATATAATTCATGTAATACAACAGATTGTACGTTTGCTATATACAAATACAAAGAAAAGTTTTTTACAAAATACCCAGCCTGGTTTCTAAGCAACACCTCCTCCTCCACCACCACCCTATTTAAAACAGAATTAAAACTTAAGTTACAAACTGAATGATCCCTGCTGTTGCACTTCCAACATATTTTATGTAAACAATCGATAAATGGATACGCTCCAATGCACTCCCACAGCACAGCTCAGATGTTATCAGCTGCATACCTTCAATTTCCAACGTTCCAGAACTGAGTGCTATTGCTCATGTGGTACCACCCATGCAAAATAGGGAATTTGGGGAACCCCAAGGTTTTACAGAACCACAAAAAAATACCAGTACCTATAAAGAAAATGACTCAAGGTAGAATAAAACCAACCCAATGAGGACTGAGCATGCTCAGGGACCATAGAACACTGACTGATTATTTTGTTTTGGAGGGGAGACTAGGAGGAAGGATGGAGTAGCCAGAGTCCTCAACAACAGCACTCCATACTGCAACATTTTGTTGCAGCTCTGACTTACCCTGTCCTACAACGATGCAGTTCTGCACCATTGCTCAGCCCAGTCCTTAATGGCTCCATTATGTGCCATTCGTCAGCTCAGTGATCGAGTGTGTCGCTGATGTCTGGAACAGAGGTGCCACCATCCCTATTTTTTAACTCCTCTTCTGTTCTGGCTGATTTATCAAAACAGACTCGGCGGCCGAGGTCCGTTAGGAGATTAGCTTCTACATTCCCCGATAAGCATGGAGGAACAAACCGGGAAAAACAAGCCTTCATCCACACAGCCCTGGGCAGCGCCTTTGTGAAGAAATGCAGGGAACCATCCAATTTGACCTCATTTCTCTTTCACTTTTCTGATAGGCAAGGGAGACCAACACTGTGCAGTCCAAAGTAAATCTATTGCACAAGTCAGGACATCTCTTCCCTCTAGTAGCGTGGAGGAAGCTACCAGTAAGGGTGATAAGTCATTTGGTTACCGCTATCATCCATCAGGCACGAAGGCTCAGCTATTCTGCAGTCCGAATTCTTTACCTAACGGATTCGTCATACCAGCCGACTGTATTAAACTACCCCGTCCTCACTCCTATTACTGAGCTCCAACCAAAAATGAATCAATCTCACCCTAATGGATGAGGTCAGCTTTGCAAACGGGACAGTTGGACTTGGGCCAGCTTCAGAGCCTCTTCATTTTGCGGGGCGGGTTCAAGCGCCCGCTGGAAAGGTAGGTTTGCACAATTGAAGTGGCTTAGAGCACTCTGCCATAACAAATCCACCACTTCTTTTTTTAAAGAAAACAAAAACTCTGACTTTTTGCAAATAGGGGGGGGGAGTGGGCAAACATTGCAAAGCATGAGATGGTTAATGGGAAGATGCATAATCAGTGTGCAACTAAATCAGGAGGAATGCTCATCACTCTAGTAAACAAATCTGGAGAAATGTTCCAAGGGAGATGTCAGGGATCTGCCCGCCCCTGCCAGTCCAGCTCTGAGTGCATACAGGGACCTGCAGCCTGTGTTAACAACAGATTCATCTTCGAGTGAATCTGGCAGCCCCTCTTTGGGGGAGGAGCAGTTAGTGGCTGGGAGCCAGGGAGTGCCAGGTGTCCAGGGAGTTGCTGAGAGACCTGGCACCACCCAGCAGACTCGCTCGGAGGGGGAGGCATCAGTTCCGGCGCATATCTCACGTAGGAGGAGAAGGCGGCAATTTAGGACGCCAAGGTTTTGGTGTTGGCGCCAAAACAGAAGGGAGGCACTTCCGGATTCTGCTAGTGACTGAGCAGACATGATAAACTGCACTCTGCACTGTAAATAGCTTTGCACTGAAATAAAGAGACTTAAAGATAAGATGGCTTGGTGTTACTATTGAGCAACCGATAAGAGAACCTGACAGGAGACTTTTGAATATTCTTGAACCACAGCACAGCAACACACACAGATGCCCAACATGCTGCAAAATTTAGTAGTCTGGGTGCCCTCTCCTCCTGTCCTGGACAATGTCAGCTTTTCTCCTGGATATCTGATCGTGTGTGTGTGTGTGTGTGTGTGTGTGTGTGTGTGTGTGTGTGTTTATGTGGAAGAGCCTTTCAAGAAAAGGACTGCCCTTCATCAAGGACGAGGCAGCCAGAACCACCACTGAGGTCAGTTGAAACTGCAAACTTGTGTATAAGCTCTCTTTCACCCTTCCTCTTCTTTGTGTCAGCAAATAACCCGCCTGGGGCAGTTTGTGATACTGCCCCAAAGCCAGAGCAAAGCTGTGTGCGCACATCCCCAGCTACTGGAGTAGTCCGGTGGCGCAGTCATATGTGATTGTTCCCCAGCATGAAGAACAACACACACAAGCCATGATTTAGGCTAAACTATTTATTGTAGGAAAAGTGAAGAGAGAATCCCTGCTGCCAGCTCAGTAAGACAGAGCTGGCATAAAGCACGTCCTTTCGGCATCGTAGCAAGCCAGGAGAGAGAGCACAAAGGCTAAAATTACAATAGTACAGTGAAACGTAAACATTCCATGTAGGAAAACAGATAAGGCAGCTTTCTCACGGCTTAGTGAGACAGGCAATTGTCAGACCATCCTCGCTGCAGCTGTTTGCCGCTCGGCTTGGACAAAAATCATAACACTTTGTGCAGTGGTACCGCTGGTTACGTACTTAATTCGTTCCGGAGGTCTGTTCTTAACCTGAAAACATTCTTAACCTGAAGCACCACTTTAGCTAATGGGGCCTTCGACTGCCACTGCGCCGCCGCTGCCCGATTTCTGTTCTCACCCTGAAGCAAAGTTCTTAACCCGAGGTGATATATCTGGGTTAGCAGAGTCTGTAACCTGAAGCGTATGTAACCTGAAGCGTATGTAACCCGAGGTACCACTGTATACCTGAAGGAGCGTCTCCACCCCCATCGTTCAGCCCAGACACTGAGGTCCAGCGCCGAGGGCCTTCTGGCGGTTCCCTCACTGCAAGAAGCGAAGTTACAGGGAACCAGGCAGAGGGCCTTCTCGGTAGTGGCACCCGCCCTGTGGAACATCCTCCCATCAAATGGCAAGGAAATAAACAACTTTTAGAAGACATCCGAAGGCAGCCCTGTTTAGGGAAATTTTCAATGTTTGATGTTTTATTGTGTTTTTAATACAGTGGTACCTCAGGTTAAGAACGTAATTCGTTCCGGAGGTCCGTTCTTAACCTGAAACTGTTCTTAACTTGAGGTACCACTTTAGCCAATGGGACCTCCCGCTGCTGCCGCGCCACCACAGCGCAATTTCTGTTCTCACCCTGAAGCAAAGTTCTTAACCCGAGGTACTATTTCTGGGTTAGCGGAGTCTGTAACCTGAAGCGTCTGTAACCCGAGGTGCCACTGTATTCTGTTGGGAGCCACTCAGAGTGGCTGGGGAAACCCAACCAGATGGGTGGGGTACAAATAATAAATAATAATAGTTGTTATTGTTATTGTTACTTGTGTGTTGTATCTTTTTAAGATTGTGAGTCTGAGGCCAGAGACCGACTCAATACATAGTTCTCTCTTGTTAGCTGCTCTGAGAACCGTTTCCCCCCCCTAAAGGGCAACATATAAACACCGTGAATATATAATAACAAATCAGTGCAAAAAAAAAAATGCAACAGGGTATATATATATATATACAGGTTAACAGATGCATGAGACACAATCATCTCTCTCTGCCTTGCCTGTTCACTCGCTTCTTTTTTTCTGCCTGGCTTAAAATATTCAGTTCCCACCACACCTGGTGGTTTATATATTCAAGAGCTGGAGCTCTGCTGAGCTGGCAAACCCAGTGGGATTTCAGAGCAGAGAACAGGGAAGAATGACTGGGAGGGGATGAAATCCGCACCAAGAACAATAAGGGGGCCTCTTGCCTGTGCTGTTGTGAACCCTTAACTCAGGGGTCAGCAAACATTTTCAGCAGGGGGGCCGGTCCACTGTCCCTCAGACCTTGTGGGGGGCTGGACTATATTTTGAAGGGGGGGGGAATGAACGAATTCCTATGCCCCACAAATAACCCAGAGATGCATTTTAAATAAAAGGACACATTCTACTCATGTAAAAACACGCTGATTCCCGGACCGTCCGCGGGCCGGATTTAGAAGGCAATTGGGCCGGATCCGGCCCCCGGGCCTTAGTTTGCCTACCCATGCCTTAACTCCTTTCGGAAAGGAGGAGAATGCACTGAGATTGCACACTGGGAAGCAGCACCAGGAAGCAAATACTTTTAAAACAGCACCAGGAAAAAAAACCTTTGCATCCCACCTTTTGTCCACCCCCACCCCACCCCCCCGGCATGATATTCCCTCGGGTGCAATTTAAGAAAAGACAGGAGAGAGAAAAAGTTACTTAGGCTGAACCAATGGGTGAGATCAAGAAACAAATCAATTCCATCATTATACCATCATTATATAATAACAGACAGAGAGAAAGAGAGATGAACTGCAGGAAAATAAAATAAAAACGTGCCACTCTATTTGAATATTTCCAATTCCGCCTGTCACCTTTAATTCCTTAGTGTTGATACTGGAGTTGGGAAAGTGGCAGAGAAATAGTCATATCCTTACATTACATCTGTCAAGCACTAACGGGGGCGGGGAGCTGAGCTGAGCACTGGGAAGTGCAAACCCGCATTCACCCCATCTGCGTCTAGATATTCACAGGCTGCAAAGCTTTCGTCTTCTCGCTGTTTTCTGCGTCGAAAGGGGGGGGCGCTTGGCGCTGTGGTCTAAACCACTGAGTCTCTTGGGCTTGCCGATCAGAAGATCGGCAGCTCGAATCCCCGTGATGGGGTGAGTTCCCGTTGCTCTGTCCCAGCTCCTGCCAACCTAGCAGCTCAAAAGCACGCCAGTGCAAGTAGATAAATAGGTACCACTCCGGCGGGAAGGGAAACGGCATTTCCATGCGCTCTAGTTTTCGTCACAGTGTCCCGTTGCACCAGAAGCAGTTTAGTCCTGCTGGCCACATGATCCAGAAAGCTGCCTATGGACAAACGCCGGCTCCCTCGGCCTGAAAGCGAGATGAGCGCCGCAACCCCATAGTCACCTTTGACTGGACTTAACCATCCAGGGGTCTGTTACCTTTACCTTTCTGCTTCAAACATTTACATCAAAGGGCCGTAAGTTCAGGGCTGTGGAGCACCTGCTTGGCTTGCAGAAGGTCCTAGGCTCAGTCCCCAGCATCTCTGGGCTGGGATTGACTCCTGCCGGAAATCCCAAAGAGCTGCTGCCGGTCAGTGTAGACAATACTGAGACAGGGGGTGTTTTCAACTCTATCCGGGGAGGCCAGGGATTGGACCTGAAACCTTCTGCATGCAAAGCAGGTGTTCAAGCAATGAATGGCAGCCTTCCCTGAGTCTGAGAGGGTTGCTGTGAAAGAGCAATGGGGATGATGGAAGTATGGGGACAGAGCCTGACTGCTGGCAGCCCCCTTTCAAGGCTCCTCCAGCGTCTTTCTCTCTCTCTTTCCTGGTGGATCAGGTCAAAGGCCTGTCTAGTCCGGCATGCTGTTCTCACAGCAGGCAACCAGACGCCTGTGGGAAGCCCACAAGCAGGAACTAAGCATTGCAGTGGGTTGGACTAAATAATAATAATAATAATAATAATCAATCAATCAATCAATAAAATTTATTCGACCGTCAGTCAGAAAGCACATATTATCCATACAAAAGTTAAAACGTCTAAACATCTGGAAAAGCGTGACACTTAGAAACAGCGAAAAGTATATTACATATTTAGACCCGTGTCAATACAGTCAATTTTAGCCTTACGGCGCTTAAAGGCCAACAAAAATAAATTTGGCCACCGAGAAGGTTGTTGTTCCAGTGAACTTGTTCAGCAAATACAAAACCAGTCTTTCTCTGTCTACTGGGCTATGTTGGCATAGGAGTGGAGCTATAAGTTTTTGTCTAAGATCTGCATAGAATGGGCAGATCAAAAGAATATGTTCAGTTGACTCAACCACTCCCAGAGCACAGGGGCAAAGTCTCTGGGCGTATGGGACTCCCCTGAACCTTCCCCACAAAACCACCGATTCCAGAACATTTAACCTAGCGGCTGTAAGGAGCCTACGGTATTCCACATAGTGGATTTCCGCCAGATAAGGGGCTGGTGAAATCTGAGATATCTGTTCCCCCAAATACATCCCAGGTTTCACAAGAGCAATGTCCTCTTGCCTAGCAATATCCCTCAGTCTTTGAGAGATCACAACTTTAGCTTGGCTAAATGTCATAGACTCCAGGAAGAGATGCGACAATCCGCAGGTCTGCACTTCATTTATAATCGCCTTTTCCCACGATGATTGAAAATCATCCCTCAATATCAAGGGGGCCAAGCCCACTGGGTTAAAACATAACTTGAGCCATAGCCAGAGTTTAGTCTTCAAGGATAATAATAATAATAATAATAATAATAATAATAATAATAATAAATTTATTTATACCCCGCCCTCCCTGGCCAAAACCAGGCTCAGAGCGGCTAACATCAAATATATAACATATTACCATAAAATCAAGCAATCAATTAAAATACATCCTAAAATCAAATCAGAATCAAAGTGAAATCTAATCAGATGGCCACCGGCAAATTAGGGATGGCGACCTTAAATGCTCACCAGGCCTAACTGTTTATACTGATCTTATATGAGCCTGTGAGAAAAGTTGGGGGGCCACTTTCATGCAAGTTCTTATAATGAGAGGGGGGGAGTCAGACTGGACCCCGGCCAAAGGCCTGGCGGAACAGCTGTCTTGCAGGCCCTATGGAAATATGTCAGATTCCGCAGGGCCCTGGTCTCTTGCGGCAGAGCATTCCACCAGGTTGGCGCCACGGCCAAAAAGGCCATGGCTCTGGTCGAGGCCAGTCTAATCTCCTTGAGGCCCAGGACCTCCAAGATGTTATTATTTGTGGACCGTAAGGTCCTCCGTGGGGCAGATGTCCCTTGGGGTCTCTTCCAGCTCTACAATTCTATCGTAATAATACATATACCCCGCCCATCTGGCTGGGTTTCCCCAGCCACTCTGGGCAGCTTCCAACACATATAAAAACATAATCAAACATTAAAAACTTCCCGATACAGGACTACCTTGAGATGTCTTCTAAAAGTCAGATAGTTGTTTATTTCCTTGACATCTGAAGGGAGGGTGTTCCACAGGGAGGGTGCCACTACCGAGAAGGCCTCTACCTGGTTCCCTGAAACTTCACTTCTCGCAGTGAGGGAACCACCAAAAGGCCCCTGGAGGTGGACCTCAGTTTCTGGGCTGAACAATGGGTATGAAGACCAACATGCTGAATTGTATCACTCTGGCAAGACAGTGTGTGGACAGGTAGGGGCTCATCCAGCGTACCAGATGGAGCTGGTAGACACAGAATTGACCTGTGGATACATTCTGCCCTGGACACAGAATTCTGCCCACCTGTGATTCCCAACAGCTACTCAGGACATACTGCCTCTGATAGTAGAGGGAGAGCATAGCCATCGTGACTATTAGCCACTGAGTATTATCCTACATTAATTCATCTAATTCTCTTTTAAAGCCATGCAAGCCAGTGGCTATCACTACATCTTGTGGGAGCAAATGTCAGTTGTGCTGTGTGAAGAATGCCACCATTTCGTCTGTCCTGAATTGTCCGGCATTCAGGTGGTTCCAGCTCCTTGCATTACGAGGAAGAAAAATGTCTTCCTGTCCACTTTGCCACACAAAATCACAGACACAACTGCACGCGTGTTCCTTAGAGACTTCTCTGTATTGCTGCTGAATAAAGACTAGCCAGGTATTTGTGTGAAACAGCAGCAAAGCAAATGAAGATTCTCACTTTGACCCAAACACACCGCAGGCGTGTCCTGGTGCCTTTTGCGTTAAATTTGCCTCCAGCACCTTTGCAAAAACAAAACAACCCCCTGCTACCCAACCCTTCATTATTCACAACTAAAGACATGCCCAGGTTAAAGGAAACGATATCTTTGTGGAAGAAAAATAAGCCCACAGCTGCTCTAACTCCCTGCACTGTATCTATTTCTGGCAACCTATTGAGCGCGGGAGATTGATTCCTCACAAGAGCGACACAGAAACACCAGGCTACAGCAAGAGTGCCCTTCATTCTCACCGTAAGCAAGCTGATTACGAGGAAGGAGGACGTGTTTAGTTGGCAAGATGGAACATTTTGCGAGATGTCAGGTGGAGCAGAGTTGGAAAATGTAGGAAGCAAGGAAGCCACCTCACACCGGAACAGAATAATGGTCGACCTGGTCCAGCAGTGTCTACTTGGAACAGGCAGCAGCTCTCTGGGTTCTCAGGAAGGGCCTGATCCACCACATACTGCCTGATCATTTGAGTTTATCTAGAGATGTCAGGGATTGATAATAATAATAATAATTTATTATTTGTACCCCGCCCATCTGGCCGGGTCTCCCCAGCCACTCTGGGCGGCTTCCAACAAATATCAAAATGCATTAAAATATCACAGATTAAAAACTTCCCTAAACAGGGCTGCCTTCAGGTATTTTCTGAATGTCATGTAGTTGTTGATCCCTTTGACCTCTGAAGGGAGGACGTTCCACAGGGTGGGCGCCACTACCGAGAAGGCCTTCTGCCTGGTTCCCTGTAGCTTTGCTTCTCGCAGTGAGGGAACCGCCAGAAGGCCCTCGGCGCTGGATCTCAGTGTCCAGGCTGAACGGTGGGGGTGGAGACGTTCCTTCAGGCATACAGGACCGAGGCCGTTTAGGGCTTTAAAGGTCAGCACCAACACTTTGAATTGTGTCTGGAAATGTACTGGGAGCCAATGTAGATCTCTCAGGACCGGTGTTACGTGGTCCCGGCGGCCACTCCCAGTCACCAGTCTAGCTGCCACATTCTGGATTAATTGCAGTTTCTGGGTCACCTTCAAAGGTAGCCCCACGTAGAGCGTATTGCAGTAGTCCATGCGGGAGATAACTAGAGCATGCACCACTCTGGCGAGACAGTCTGCGGGCAGGTAGGGTCTCAGCCTGCGTACCAGATGGAGCTAGGAGACAGCCGCCCTGGACACAGAGTTAACCTGCGCCTCCATTGAAACTGGAACACTGGAAGTCAGACCGTGAAGTCATCTAACTCAACGTTGTACACCGCAGACCTTCAACTGGTGAGTCACAGCCTGGTCCAAGGTGGGTAACAAATATGAGCACCAGCAACACACAAAGAACATACCCGCCAACATTTCTCCAATGAGAATAGGCACATCCTATTCCATAAGAATAACAACAGCAATTTTATTATGTATACCCGGCCAACTCTGGGTGGCTTCCAACATATATAAAAACATAGTAAAACATGAAACTTTTTTTAAATAAAAACAGCAACTTCCCTATACAGAGCTGCCTTCAGATGTCTTCTAAAGGCTGTACAGTTACTTGTCTCCTTGGCCCGGGGGGGGGGGTCGCATAACTCCATACCATCCAACACTTCTCCAACAAATATAGGGACATCCTAAGGAAAAGCGGGACATTCTGGGATCAAGTCAGAAATCCAGGACTGTCCCTGGAAAATAGGGGCGCTCGGAGGGTCGGTTAAAAGTGAGTCCTCTGCTTGAAAAGGTTGACAATACCTGGTTTACACCGACAGTGGCTCTCTAGGATTTCACAGAGAGGGCAATCCCAGGCCTGCCTGAAGATGCTTGTCATTGATCCTGAGACCTTCTGCACATAGCTGTCAACTTTCGGATTTGAAAATAAGGGATGCCGCCAGGGCGGTGCAATGGCACCAAGTAGCCTCGCCACCCTGCGCTCCAGAGGCTGCGCGCGAACGAGTGAGCGAAAGAGCGAGCGCGTAGACGGCAGGCAGGCTGTCTGTCTGGTTGGGCGTGAGGGTCTGGCTGCACAAGGCATGCAAGCTCCGCCCCCAGTCGGTCTCAGACTCCTCATTGGCAGCTGAGGAGCCTCCCTGGCCGGCAGGGAGGGAGAGGAGCTGCTTCCTTTGAAATCTGGGAAATTTAAGGGATATCAACAATCCGGGATAGCAGCGGGAAACGGCATTGGAATAAGGGAGTTTCCCGCCAAAAAAAAAGTGGGTTGCCAGCTATGCTTCTGCATTCAAGGCAGGTGATCTACCCCTCAGCTACAGTACATCCCTTCCCCAACACAACTTTCTGCACAAGCAACCCTTATCATCACTTTTAAAGTGATCCATGCTCTTGCCCCACCTGTCCTTTGGTAACCACAGTTCCTTAAAGATCACCTGAAGCCTTATAACCCAGCTCGATCACTGAGATCACCTGCAGGAGCATTGCCAGCCACCCTTCAAAACGGTGAAGCCCATTTGACATCAACGTGAAATTGAGCTTTAAGTGTCCTCAGCCTCGTCCAGAGCTTTTCTAAAAACAACAGCAACAATCTAATATTGTTGCCTGTAAAACTTGAAAACCTGGCCTCTTGGGCATTACGGTGCTAAAAATCATGAAAGTTCAGAGATCTCTCTAGTGGGCTGCCATCAGCCCTGAGAAGATTCTAAAGAAGAAAATATAATTTTGTCTTACTAGAAGTGTTGCAATTTTGTTTTTTTAAACTAAAAGAAATACACTGGAAAGCATTTCCTTTCCGATTCCAACAGGGCAATAACAATGCTTAACAGGATAGCCTTCTCTAATCTGGTGCCCTCCAGATGTTTAGGACTACAAAACAACATTTTAAGTCACATTAAAAGCGCCTTTCGGGGGGGGGGGGAAGCAACAAATAATACATAAAAACTAAAAACCTTGTGTCAGGGACGTGCCCTCCCCTACCAATCAGGCACTGAGTGGGTACCGGCAGCCTCAGCCTCTGTTGTCGACGGATACGTCTCCCAGTGAGTCTGTCAGCTCCTCCCCGGGGGGGGGAGGAGTCACCAGGGAGGAGCCAGGTGGGAAGGGATCTCCAGGATGATGCAGAGAGACCTAGCACCGCTCAGCAGACCCAGTCCGAGGGGGAGACACCGCTTCCGGCGCCTGCTTTAGGCAGAAGGGTCAGGGGAGAAAGGAGGCGGCACTTTAAGGTGCCGAGACTCTGGTGTTGGTGCCGCAGCAGGAGGGGGGCACTTCCGGATTCTGCTAGCGACTAGACGGTCATGTTTTAGGATAGCTCCGCACTGTACATACTTTGTACAATAAAATAGTTGAAAGACAAGACAGACTTGGTCTTTACTCATGAGCAACCATTAGCGAATCTGAAACCTTGGATATATCTTATCACCGAAACTGTATTTTCAAATGTGTCTTTATTAAGGTTCTGCAATTCTGAATACAATTAAGTATATTTTAACATTTACACACACACACACACGTATTTCAGAAGCACGTATTTCCACCCCCATCATTCAGCCCGGACACTGAGATCCAGCGCCGAGGGCCTTCTGGTGGTTCCCTCATTGCGAGAAGCGAGGTTACAGGGAACCAGACAGAGGGCCTTCTCGGTAGTGGCGCCCGCCCTGTGGAACGCCCTTCCAGCAGATGTCAAGGAAATAAGCAGCTATCCTATTTTTAAAAGACATCTGAAGGCAGCCCTGTTTAGGGAAGTTTTTATATTTAATGCTGTATTGTTTTGATATTTGATTGGAAGCCGCCCAGAGTGGCTGGGGAAACTCGGCCAGATGGGCGGGGTACAAATAATAAATTATTATTATTATTATTATTATTATTATTATTAGTATAACCTGTAAATCTACTCCAGCAATAATGTGAAGGAAATGGTTCAGTTCTCGAAATGTTTTGTGATCCTCTAAAAAGCTGATTCACAACCCATATTTCATATCTGGGCAGTGCCAATTTCAGTGAGTGGGGCCTGCTGAGGATTTCACTCTGCTAACATTCCCACAACCTCATCTCTTCCATCCCCCTGGATTTTTTTTTCTGGCGGCAAGAGAAACAGCTTAACCTAGGACCAAAGGGACCTCCCTGTTCCTGACTGAGTTCCAGCCTGTGGTTGGAGTTCCTTAGCAACCACTCACACCACTCGTGTGTCTCGTTTCTTTTTTTACACCACTTCTGACACCACTGCTCCATGCACCCTCTGGCTGGCACCCTGCGCTCCCAAGAGATGCAACAAGAACAGGTCTCACAGTACTTTTGTTCATTAGACAGTAAGCAGCAAAACACACCGTTTATTAAATTTGCATACCACCCTTCATCTGAAGATCACAGGGTGCTTCACAACATAAAAAATACAAAATGAAAACGCAGAATACATAATAAAGCAAAAGCAAAAGCAACCAATAAGAGCCCCTCCCAAAGACACATTGCAAAGGCCATAGAATGTTAAAACAGCTGATCTATATTTTGCTCTAGGAGGCTTAACTTGGTCAGAATTGAACATACACTTCCAGACTGAACACTAAATACATGACTTCTGGTAACTGAGCCACCATAGCTGCTAGAGGGTCGTGAAAATTTGTGCCCCAGACTTTTTAGACTCATCTACCCATGTAGATGGGACGTGGGTGGCACTGTGGGTTAAACCACAGAGCCTAGGGCTTGCCGATCAGAAGGTCGGCAGTTCGAATCCCCGCGACGGGGTGAGCTCCCGTTGCTTGGTCCCAGCTCCTGCCAACCTAGCAGTTTGAAAGCACGCCCAAGTGCAAGTAGATAAATAGGTACCGCTCCGGTGGGAAGGTAAACGGCGTTTCCATGCGCTGCTCTGGTTCACCAGAAGTGGCTTAGTCATGCTGGCTACGTGACCCGGAAGCTGTACGCCAGCTCCCTCGGCCAATAAAGCGAGATGAGCGCCGCAACCCCAGAGTCGTCCGCGACTGGACCTAATGGTCAGGGGTCCCTTTACCTTTTACCCATGTACTATCTGAAACAAAAGGGATGCTTTGGTTGCCAGATGTGAAATATATTGGCATTTTCAGCTCTACCGGTACCTCACTATACGTGCTTTCTAAGGCTCAGATTAATTCTACTGGCTCAAGTTTTTATCTAGATCCCTTGGGAAAGCGAGGTGTGTGTTTGTGTGTGCAATTTCTCTCTTTCTGTCTTTTGCACGGGAGGAGGACTGACCTGAGGGAGAGTAGTGACCAAAGGTTGTGGCACCTACAGCACTCACTCAGAAATCCTAATATGTCCACAAACCTTAAAAGATTGTTGGATGTATGGATAGAGGGAGGGAGGGAGGGAGGGAGCACAAATTTTATTTCTTTATTAACTACTGCTGTTAGTTGTACAATTGCATGTTATTTTTCTTTCTTTCTAGCTGCTGTTTCCATGGTGTTTTATTGTTATGCTGTTAACTGCCTTGAATTCCTACTCTGTGGGCGAAAGACAGTATGCAACTATTTGATAAACAAGCAAAATAATAAATATACACAGGCTGGCAACCCAACTCTTTATGCAGAAAAAAAAGGGACACGGCAAATGTGACCCACACCCAGATTTGTACAGAAAATTGGACAATGCAACATGCACGGGCGTGTGCATAGGAAATATGCCTTAGCAACATTGACCTAATTTCCAAAGTATATGTATATATGTGTGTGTGTGTGTGTGTGTGTGTGTGTGTGTGTGTGTGTGTGTATAAAATGTGCATGGCTCAATACGAAACAATATGCATGCATTGAAGGGAAACGTGAAGCAAAACTAGCTCAAGGTAAAGACTCTATTACTGCTTTTGTGTGTGTTTATGAAAAGGGAACTACAAATCAAAGTCGAATGTTACATGAGCAAGTTCCACAAGACTATGAGATTGGGAATATGAAGGGTTAAATGCATTCGCAGCACTGAAGCAATCTCTCTGGGGTGCAAGCCTGGGCAGTGTGTATGGAGGTCCTGGGCGGCCAAGATGACAAGACACATACACACCCCAGCCTCGCTGGTGTGGACCAAAGGAAAGCAGAGCAATACGTTTGGCACAAGCTTGGATTCAGGAGTTGCCAGAAGGAGGCTCACAAGGCGCCATCCAGCCACCTTAGAAGTGTGTCTCTGGATTTGTGTAGGGTGCTACAGTTTGAAAGAAAATTTCATGAAAATGCTCTACAGATGGTACTTAACACCTGTAAAACTGGCCAAAATTTACAAATCTAGATCAAACATCTGTTGGAGATGCAGGGAGGCGGGAGGCACCATGATCCACATGTGGTGGAATTGCAAAAAAACCAGGGAATTTTGGGAAACAATATATAATGCAGGGCCGTCTTACCCATAGACGCTAGGGGTGCAGGGCACCAGGGCGCCGGGCTCTCAGGGGCACCAGGCCGAGAATCTGGGGCCCGAGAGTTGAGTCTGGGGAAGAGCCTGCCTGTCGGTCGGAGAGCCGCAGCAGGCTCTTCTGCGGGCAGCTCTGCGCCGTGAGTTCAGGGGCGACTGAGCCGGCAAGACGCTGAGGCAGCTGGCCAGCTCCACCCTCCTGCGCGCCTGGGAGTGGGCAACCTGGGGGGCGCCGGGCGGATCTTTGCACCTCGGCGCCGCATATGCTTAAGACAGCCCTGATATAACGAACTAGTCACAGCGGCTCTTATGGCTCTCAAATGTTGGAGGCAGTATGCTGGGGTACTGAATTGCTGGGATTTACAAATGTGGAGAGTGCTGCTGCACTCAGGCCCTGCTTTCAGGCTTTCATGAAAGCAGGATGCTGGGCTAGATCAGCCCAGTGGATTCTTCTTATGCTCTTAAATGGAAAATCGGGGAAGGTGAATGGACTGGAGTAAAATGAAAGAGGTTATGACTGACTAGCTGGCTGGCTGGCCAGCCAGCAAACACTGCAAATTCTCATGGTTCTATGTTTCGCTTCAAATTAAAAGTGCTTTTATATGGACCGCAAGCCACCCTGTTAACTTTTTATTATGGGGTGACTTACAGATGCCATGAATAAATAAACAAATACTGTTGCCAGTCTCACTTACATGTCTTATTGCTATCCGCATTCCCACAGAGGCTCGTGTCGCAAGCCTTTTAACGCCATTTGATATAGCAGCAGCTTGCCTATATCTGGTGAGAATTCTTTTTTTTCCTTTTTCTTTTTGCTGCCAGAAAATGAGTAATAAAAGTATTTATGTTTCTATATGGCTGCTTCTTTGAGGGAGCCAAGAAGAATTACATCAGGATCAATAACCTACTTTTTCAGTAGCACCTCACACTATTTACCAGTAATTCCCAACTGCAGGGCAGGAGGGGGGAGGGAGGAATGTTTTTGCCATGTCCAGTCATGGCCTGAGTTGGGCAAATAGGTAAAGAAGGTAAAGAGACCCCTGACCATTAGGTCCAGTCGTGACCAACTCTGGGGTTGCGCACTCATCTCGCATTATTGGCCGAGGGAGCCGGCATACAGCTTCCAGGTCATGTGGCCAGCATGACTAAGCCGCTTCTGGCGAACCAGAGCAGCACACGGAAACGCCATTTACCTTCCCGCTGCAGTGGTACCTATTTATCTACTTGCACTTTGATGTGCTTTCGAACTGCTAGGTTGGCAGGAGCAGGGACCGAGCAACAGGAACTCACCCCGTCACGGGGATTCGAACTGCCGACCTTCTGATCGGCAAGCCTTAGGCTTAGGCTCAGTAGTTTAATCCACAGCGCCACCCGTGTCCCACTGTTGTAAGTACATGGAGACAAAATGAGGAAAACAGGCCAAGAGAGACTACAGTTTGAGCAGGCCCCATTCTACTCCCCCTCAGCATCCCACTGCCATTCCTCACTATGGACTAGCCACTCACTAGCCACTCACTGCCGTTCTTCACTATGTGGACAGCATGACTAAGCCGCTTCTGGCGAACCAGAGCAGCGCACGGAAAGGCCGTTTACCTTCCCGCCAGAGCGGTACCTATTTATCTACTTGCACTTTGACATGCTTTCGAACTGCTAGGTGGACAGGAGCAGGGACTGAGCAACGGGAGCTCACCCCGTCGCAGGGATTCGAACCGCCGAGCTTCTGATCGGCAAGCCCTAGGCTCTGTGGTTTAGACCACAGCACCACCCGTGCCCCATTGGGCAAATAGGGAAGGGGAAATCCTGACGTCCATTTCCCCAGAAAGCCAGGCTTGGCGCAGTCCTTCACACCACAGAAATGAAATCTCTGAAAATAAACTTTGGGTCAGGAGTTTCCAAACTGTGGTCCCCAAGCACCAGGGGTCATTCAGGTGGTCTGCGGCAGGTCAGCAGGTTTGTAGTTGAAGGCGGGAGAATATGCATCCATCATCTTAAACATTCATGTTGGTTTTTAATTGTTCTTATTTCTCACGTTGCAATGCAGTACGGTTGGAACTGAATGGGTGGCAAATTCCAATACACAGAATGAATGCAAAAACTTATGGAATATGCAGAAATGGCGAAACTTTTTTTATATATATAAGAATTTTATTGGGTTTTATAATTAAACAAACAATTAACAAACAGAAAAAAGAATCATCATTTCTAACATAGTTTCTAATATTTGGTCATACACAACATACATCATATTTTCCCCTCCATTTTTTATACACATCTTTGGGGTGACTTCCTCATGTCCCCCCCTGCTGCGTTTCATTTTGTATCATCTTAGTAATCTCTTAACATCTTTATATATCTTTTTATGATTCACTATAATGTTTTTTCCTTAATCAGCAATCTTAACTTATATCATCTGGCGAAACTTACCGGGAAAATCAGAAATTAAGATAACAAATAAAAGAATGGAAATGGTTTATTTTTGTAATAAATGCTTTATTGGTATACAAACTAAATAACATAAGTAGTTATTGTATATTTACAAATAAATTGTAAACAGATAAGAACATTGGCATGATTATTGTAATAACCTGCAGTTTTATAAGAGTTTTATATAGTTAAAGTAGATGAGTAAGTGAAGTTAATTTGGAATATGCAGAAAATATTTTTTAAAAAAATTAAGGAACTGCAGAAAGAAGGGGAAGGAAGTTGAGTTTCGAAATGTTAAAATGATTGTAAAATTACTGAAATGTATAAAATTGAAAATCGTAAATAAATAATAATAACATACATAGAATTATAGAGAAGTTTTTAATATTTTTAATGTTTTATATTTTTACATGTGTTGGAAGCTGCCCAAAGTAGCTGGGGCAACCCAGCTAGATGGGTGGGTACAAATAATAAAATTGTTGTTGCTGCTGCTGTTGTTATTATTATAATACAATAAATCTCAATATATGAGAAATAAAAGAATAAATGAAAATGCAATTTTGAAAAATTAAACAGCAGCCAGTACAGCACATTTGCAATTACTGCAAAAGGCTGGGGGAAATATTAAGCGGTCTGCCAAGAAGCTCAGCAATTTTCAAGTGGTCCATGGGGGCAGGGGTGGGAGTTTGGGAATCACTGATCCAGAGAGCGCATGCATACGGTTGGGAAGGAAATCTGCAATTACCAGAAGCTTTAAGGGGGTAAATGTCCATGTTTCCTAGTTTCTGGTTCCCGCTGACTTGAACTCTTCATGCCGACTTCAAAGGAAAGCAGCTTTTCCTGGCCAGGGGTGCCCCAAACCTTGAGGCTCCTGAAAACAGATCTGAGGCCAATAATAATAATAATAATAATAATAATTTATTATTTGTACCCCGCACATCTGGCAGGGTCTCCCCAGCCACTCTGGGCGGCTTCCAGCAAACATTAAAATACATTAACACATCACAGATTAAAAACTGCCCTAAACAGGGCTGCCTTCAGGTGTTTTCTAAATGTCAGGTAGTTGTTTATCGCTTTGACCTCTGATGGGAGGGCGTTCCACAGGGCGGGCGCTACTACCGAGAAGGCCCTCTGCCTGGTTCCCTGTAGCTTTGCTTCTCGCAGTGAGGGAACCGCCAGAAGGCCCTCGGTGCTGGATGCCAGTGTCCAGGCTGAACGGTGGGGGTGGAGATGCTCCTTCAGGTATACAGACCGAGGCCGTTTAGGGCTTTAAAGGTCAGCACCAACACTTTTAATTGTGCTCCGAAACGTACTGTGAGCCAATGTAGATCTCTCAGGACCGGTGTTATGTGGTCCCGGCGGCCACTCCCAGCCACCAGTCTAGCTGCCGCATTCTGGATTAATTGCAGTTTCCGGGTCACCTTCAAAGGTAGCCCCACGTAGAGCGCATTGCAGTAGTCCAAGCGGGAGATAACTAGAGCATGAACCACTCTGGCGAGACAGTCTGCGGACAGGTAGGGTCTCAGCCTGCGTACCAGATGGAGCTGGTAGACAGCTGCCCTGGACACAGAATTAACCTGTGCCTCCATGGACAGCTGTGAGTCCAAAATGACTCCCAGGCTGCGCACCTGGTCCTTCAGGGGCACAGTTACCCCATTCAGGACCAGGGAGTCCCCCACACCCGCCCGCCCCCTGTCCCCCAAAAACAGTACTTCTGTCTTGTCGGGATTCAACCTCAATCTGTTAGTTGCCATCCATCCTCCAACCGCCTCCAGGCACTCACACAGGACCTTCACTGCCTTCACTGGTTCTGATTTAAAAGAGGTAGAGCTGGGTATCATCCGCATACCGATGAACACCCAGCCCAAACCCATAAGCTCATGGAAGCCTAGGCTTGGTTGGAGAGACTTGTCCCATCCCGTATTAGGGGCACGTTATTCCACCAGAGCCAGCTAAGGGTTCTCTTTAGCAAATCGGAAAATTGTTTCAGGGACAAACAATGTCATGGGCCTCATGCTGTTCTGTCTCTCTTTCAGCTCCTGGCTACCTGGAGTGCCAGAATTGAATCCGAGATGGAGAAGTTCAAAACAATGTGCAGGAGCATTACGCTTGCATGAGCATGCCTGAATGCAATCCCTGGCGTTTTCGCCTACCCACGGCCAACTTTTCCATTTTCTCACATCCCGCACGATCACAGTGGCAATTGCTGGCCGCCTAGGAGTGTTCCGCTAGTCCCCAAATGCTGTAGCATTTTAGAGGCCAATTATCCACTCCAAAGCTCTTTGTTACAAATAAATACAAATAACGCAGCCTCGTAAGAAGCTGCAATGGCATAAAGCCCCCATGAGCCCTAATTTGCACCTCTTCTTTCTGAAAAAGCTTATCTCTTTAGAGCACTAATTTCGCACACTTAAATCAAGATTGGCTTAGGAAACTGATCTATAAGAGTTGGGAGCTATTATTTTTCTACAGATAGATAATAGGGTTGTGCCTGTATGTGCATGGATTTCTGCTTGCACAACGGAAATTTCCCTCCCTCTCCTCTTGTGCCCCTGTATACTTGGGGGTGGGTGGGGGGTCCCCAATCGACTGGGATTCCCTCCACTTGCATTTGATCTGCCTCCCAGCTTTCTTTCACAATTAATTGGCAAATAATGGTGCTGGTGATATAAGCACGATGGCTGCATAAAACACTGGAGGAAGGAAAGTGACCTTTGTAAGAGGGCACAGAATGCCAACCGATACCAGGTGTTGCGAACCCCCCTTACTGTCAGCCTCTCCGTTACTTTATTATAATTTTCTCAAGGTGTGTCGGATATACTTTTATCCCTTCCCACCTTATCCTTTGAGGTCCGACTTTACTACCAATCAATCTCCTTTTCCCTAAGGGTATCCTAGTAACGAGAGTGCTCCTGTCCAGCTGCCGTGGCCTGTTATATTCTTTGCTCTGGGCTATTGGGATGAAACACCTCTATGCCTACAGTCTAGGGCCTCCCTCACTTTGGATCCCTCACTGTAACAGTCGACTAGGCCAGTGATGGCTAACCTTGACACCCCAGATGTTTTGGAACTACAACTCCCATCATCCCTGACCACTGATCCTGTTAGCTAGGGATGATGGGAGTTGTAGTTCCAAAACATCTGGGGTGTCAAGGTTAGCCATCACTGGACTAGGCACTGCTAGCAACTCTGTGGCATGTCCAAGGTTTTCGCCCGCTAGACCCTCCTCAGTGCAACTCTAAGACACAAACTATCACCCCTCAGGTCAGTTTTGCCTTTTCTCCGAGTTCACTCCTTTATGAGCATATATAACGTGCTGGACCAAATAGATGACGATACTTCTTTGCACAACAAGAACAAGACTTTATTTTTCACAAAGCACAACGGTTTCAGTAATTCATCGTTTACAAGCTTAGTTCCATCACAGCTTAGTTCTCTTTTAGCTTCACAATCTTTAACTAAACCTAACCAAAACCACCCTCACACTCCCTCTCTCTTCTCTCTCCTCCCTCACTTTCACCTATCTCCCTCACACTCCTCACACACTCTTCACACACCAATGGCTGCTCCCTCCTTTTAAACCTTAGAATGTTCCGCCCCCCAAGAGCGAGCTGCCATTCAAACAGTGTGTAACTTAACTCTTTAAACGCTGCCATAGTGCCGATACATTACACCAGGTACAACAAATTGTCCTTCTAGCCCAATGCTGTCTATGTAGAACAGGGGTCAGCAACCTTTTTCAGCCATGGGCCAGTCCACCGTCTCTCAGACCATGTGGTGGGCCAGACTATATTTTTGGGGGGGGGGTGAACGAATTCCTATGCCCCACAAATAACCCAGAGATGCATTTTAAATAAAAGCACACATTCTACTCATGTAAAAACACACTGATTCCTGGACCATCCGTGGGTCGGATTTAGAAGGCAATTGGGCTGCATCCAGCCCCCGGGCCTTAGGTTGCCTACCCCTGATGTAGAGGGAACTTTCCAGGTTCCTAGAGCGTGTTCCATCCAACTCATTTGGTTGGGCGTGAGGGTCTGGCTGCACAAGGCATGCAAGCTCCGCCCCCAGTCGGTCTCAGACTCCTTATTGGCAGCCGAGCAACACAGCTGAGGAGCCTCCCTGGCCAGCAGGGAGGGAGAGGAGCTGCTTCCTTTGAAATCCGGGAAATTTAAGGGATATCAACAATCCGGGATAGCAGCGGGAAACGGCATTGGAATAAGGGAGTTTCCCGCCAAAAAAAGGGAGGGTTGACAGCTATGCGCAGAATGACAGCTAGAAAGTTTGTTTCATGAAGAAGTCTCATGTCAGCCTGGGTAGCTCAGTTGGTTAGAACATAGTGCTGATAGCGCCAAGGTTGCAGGATTGGTCCCCGTTAAGGGACAGCTGCATATTGCTGCATTGCAGGGGGTTGGACTTGAGGATCCTCAGTGTCCCTTCCAGCTCTATGATTCTATTAAATACAATTAATTAATTAATTAATTAATTAATTAATTAATTAACTAGCCTCATCTCAGACGCAATCAGCAATTAACTAAACCGAACCTAAACGGTACAAAAACGTGTTATTTGCAAGCTTGTAGATTGGCAAAGACAATAGGGAGGCAAAATAAGTAATTACCAGATATATAATTAGTCGCACAGGGTTTGGGTCGTTCTGATCTTGATTTAAACAATCGTATCATACGGGCCAGAACATGAGAAAACAGATCTTACCGAGGAGGGAAAATACCCCGAGCTTGGGATTAAATTAGAATGTAGCGCTCCAAAATTCTCTCTCTCTCTCTCCCTCCCTTCCCCCCGATCAATAGAGACAATGGAAAAGAAAACACGACAAGACAATGCAATACGGATCTGGGAAAAATGTCAAGAGCTCTCATTATGTTTTTAGTGCATAATTAATGCTGCGCTGAACTTCTCATACAGCTGGGATACTCTGCGACATCTCCAAAGAGGCAATCATGGGAACTGAAGCTCTTATTAAGTCTATTTAAGGAGTATCTTAAACGAAACAAGGAAACTTAAGGCGCTCTGGGACGTGGAAGATGAATCAAGTTTGCGCTATGGACTCGGGGCCCGGGGCAACGCAAAAACTTGGTGGAATATCTAAGTCCCCATGGACAGCCTTTCCCTTGAGCATGACGGTTTTTAAGCTGTCCCTTTGGAGGAAGTCAACTGCCCCCAAAACTCAAAGTCAACAGCCCCAAGAACGGCAGAGGCATCAAAACAGCACTTGACCAGGGGAGAAGGCTGTTATCAAAAAGGAATAGGGCACTCCCTTCCTGTGCTGCTGGACATATCAGGATCCCGCTTGGACTACTGCAATGCGCTCTACGCGGGGCTACCTTTGAAGGTGACCCAGAAACTACAACTAATCCAGAATGTGGCAGCTAGACTGGTGGATGGGAGCGGCCGCCGAGATCACATAACACCGGTCTTGAAAGACCTACATTGGCTCCCAGCATGTTTCCGAGCACAATTCAAAGTTACAGGTAGATAGCCGTGTTGGTCTGTCATAGTCAAAATAAAATAAAAAAATTCCTTCCAGTAGCACCTTAGAGACCAACTAACTTAGTTGGTCTCTAAGGTGCTACTGGAAGGAATTTTTTTATTTTGTTTTGACAATTCAAAGTGTTAGTGATGACCTTTAAAGCCCTAAACGGCCTCGGCCCAGTATACCTCAAGGTGTGTCTCCACCCCCGTTGCTCAGCCCGGACACTGAGGTCCACTTCCAAGGGCCTTCTGATGGTTCCCTCACTGCGAGAAGCGAAGTCACAGGGAACCAGGCAGAGGGCCTTCTCGGTAGTGGCGCCCTCCCTGTGGAACACCCTCCCATCAGATGTCAAGGAGATAAGAAACTATCTGACTTTTAGAAGACATCTGAAGGCAGCCCTGTTTAGGGAAGTTTTTAATGACTGATGTTTTGATGTATTTTTAATATTTTGTTGGAAGCCGCCCAGAGTGGCTGGGGAAACCCAGCCAGATGGGCGGGGTATAAATAATAAATAATAATAATAATAATAATAATTATTATTATTATTATTATTATTATTATTATTATTATTATTATTATTTCTACCTGGTAGTGCTAACTAAGGGCCCATGCACAGCGTAGCCGCTGATCTGGCCTTCTGGGCAGAAATGACTGCCCTTCCTAATCACTTATGGGAAGCCTGCTCCCAATGGACTAGGACAGTGTTTCCCAACCTAATCTAGGCAACGGCACACTTGAATCAATGAAAAAATCTCGCGGCACACCGCTCCTCCCCCACCCGGCTGCGCCGGGTCTCCTGACCCAGAGTTACCTCTGGGATCAGCTGTAGCGCGGCGTGCGCGAGGCTTCCGGTCGGGATTCTCGCGCGAGGCTGCTGTTGCTGCTGCTGCAGCAGCCAAGGGAGCAGCGCCGCCCTGGCTTCCGCTTCGCCACCGGGCTCCAGCAGCGCCGCCGCCACGGTCCTGTGCAGCCCTGGGCTGCAGGTCCCTTTTTCCGCGGCACATCAGCCGGTGTCTCGCGGCACACTAGTGTGCCGCGGCACACCGGTTGGGAAACGCTGGACTAGGACAGTGATGGCTAACCTTGACACTCCAGATGTTTTGGGACTACAACTCCCATCATCCCTGACCACTAATCCTGTTAGCTAGGGGTGATGGGAGTTGTAGTTCCAAAACATCTGGGGTGTCAAGGTTAGCCATCACTGGACTAGGACAAGGTGCCCCCACCCTGCTCTCCTAAGGATCCAGCCCAGTGCTTCTTCCTCCAACAAAGTGGTGCCAATTGGTTTGACGGAGGCAAAAGCCCCGTGGGATAAAATTCCTTCCTGGCCCTAAATCCAGCTCTCCTCCTCCATTAAACAATTCACCTGGGCTGCCTGACCTCACAACACCGAGTGTGACAACAACTTACATTTTTATGCATATAGGAAGAAATCCCCTTTGCTGGTCCTGAAGATTCAATGTCCTATTCCTTCCTTCCACCAGTCTTCTGGGAGAATTTCCTGTCGACACAACAATATTCTTCAGACCAGACAAAAGAGTCTGGTCCCGAGTTCAAACCCACCAACTTCCATTTGCCATTTATTTTCTAAAGCTGTTTGTTTGCTATGCATTTGGGCACCCCTTAAAAGAGAATAACCATTTTTGGCATGATGGTACCTGAGATCAAGGAGCCTACGTTTTCACCTATGTTTGATACAATTAGACACCATTTCGAATCAATATGGCAGACTGAACCTTTCAGAACTTCACTGATTTTAACTGCTGATAATAAAAACTGCACCGGTTTCTCAGAGTTTCTGAGCAACGGCAGGTATGAGGCTGCTAGCAAATGAATAAAACTAAGAGAGGAATATAAATATTTGCATGTGCAAATAAAACAAGTCAGTGTAATAAATAAGCTCTGTTAATAGCTTAATATCAGTGAATAATACAGTAATATATACCATTATCAAACAGAAAAAAAGAAACAAAAAACAAACTCAAGCCATTAATGAATTTTAAAAGATTGAGAAACTACAGGTGAAACTCGAAAAATTAGAATATCGTGGAAAGGTTCATTTCTTTCAGTAATTCAACTTAAAAGGTGAAACGAATATATGACATAGACTCATGACATGCAAAGCGAGATATGTCAAGCCTTTATTTGTTATAATTGTGATGATTATGGCGTACAGCTGATGAGAACCCCAAAGTAACAATTTCAACTTTGGGGTACTCATCAGCTGCATGCCATAATCATCACAATTATAACAAATAAAGGCTTGACATATCTCGCTTTGCATATCATGAGTCTATCTCATATATTAAACTCCAGTAGCTAATGAAAACAATTGCTTACATAAATGGGCTTTTCCACAATATTCTAATTTTTCGAGTTTCACCTGTACTTTCTCTTAAAGGGGAGGTTTGGAAGCAGCAAATTATTTCTGCAATAACCAATAAATAGAATTCAATTTGTATCATTCTTCTTCTTCTAAAGGACAAAGTGATTTTTGCCATTGAAGCAAATCTCCAGGCCTTGTCCACCCACTCTTTTATTTTTTGTCCTCCCCATTTTTTGTCAAACATCATTTTTGCTACTGCCCCCTATCCTAGTCTGCCAGGCTGTCAGATCTAATAAGAAGAGCTTTTCTATGATTAGCAAAGAAACATCTTACGAATCTACAGTGTGAAACCCAGACCCTTGTCACTGTTTTTGTTTTAAATAGCCCCTCCCGTAGCTTACCTGCGCTGCAACAAGTCTCCAAGATGAAGCAGAGAGGGAATCAATGGGGGTCATTTCATCACTGACACGCCCGGGGGCGGGGGACCATACTCCCTCTGGGGTGCGTTTCCTACCAATTAGCTTAAGCAGTAAAAATATCCTCTTGTTAAGCATGCTTTACAATCGGTTCCCAAGGTCTTTCCTCCCCTCTCCAGCTCTCTCCAAGCCAAGAAACCCATTTCACGTGGGTGGAGCTCGTTGCGAAAACCTGGCGCCGGAACAAGAACGTTAATGACAGCTTCATACATTGATAAGGGTTAGTGGGGGGCCTGAAATCAATGCTAGCAAATTACTGGCGGCTTCGAGAAAGCACATGCTATAGAGCAGGGGTGGCCAACTCCCAAGAGACTGTGATCTACTCACAGAGTTAAAAACCGGCAGTGATCTGCCCCCTTTTGGGGGGTTCAGGTCAAAGTTGTTGAGCTTCTTTTAGGAAGGAGGGAGGCCCATTTTTTAGGGGTTCAGATCAAAGATGTTGAGCTTGTTTGACGGAGGAGGAAAGCCCTGCTTTTTTGGGGTGCAAGGCAAAAATGTTGAGCTTTTTTTAAGGGGAGCCAAAGTTGTTGAGCTTCTTTGGGGGGAGCCAGTGATCTACCAGTGATCTACCACAGACGTCCAGTGATCTACTGGTAGATCTCGATCTACCTGTTGGGCGTGCCTGCTATAGAGGGAAGTGAGGGGAAGGTGGGGCTTGTCACCCAGGGAAGGGAGGACTCATCTAGGAAGAAAAGGTTAAGGAGCAAACCCTACACAAATCCAGAGTGGAGTCCCTAAGACGGTTGGGGGACCCCTTGTATGCCTCCTTCCGTCAACTCCTGCAGCCAAGCTGCTGCCAAATGCTTTGTTTTGCCTTCCTTTGGACCACATCAGCAAGGCAAAGAGAGAGGTTTTGTCGTTTGGGCAGCCCAGGACCTCCATACGCACTGCCTAGGCTTGCAGCCTGGGGAGGTCGCTTCAGCGCTGCTAACACAGCGGTTTGACTTCACCCCAAGAGGTGCACTCCATTGTTTCTCAAGACAGACGGATGCCAACAACCTAGTTCTATACAGCGGAACCTCAGTTTTCTAACGTAATCCGTTCCGGAAGACCGCTCGACTTCCAAAACGTTCGAAAACCGAGGAGCAATGGGCGGTCGGCGGTCGAGAAGAAAGAAAAACATGCAGTGGAAGCCGTTCGACGTCTGAGGTGCGCTTGAAAATGGAAGCAATTACTTCTGGGTTTTTGGTTTTTCGAGACGCTCGAAAAACGAGGTACCACTATATTATATGCCTCTTCCCCTATACTGTTATAGAACCAGGTGACTGAAATAAAGAAAGTTAACCAAGAGTGGACTTTTGTGTGAATAGACAGTGAGCTCAGTTCTGGTCCTGAAAACCAATTCTTAGGCTCACAATGTGCTCTTTTAAGGCAGTTCATGCAGCACACTTCAAAATCACATGACTTTCCCCAAAGATTCCTGGGTGCTGAAGTTTTTTAAGGACACTAGGAACTCTGTGTGGGGCAAACTACAGTTCCCAGGACTCTTTGGGGGAAGCGATATCCTTTCAACATATGATGTGTACACAGGGACGTAGCAACGGGGGGGGGCGTGCCGCCCCGGGTTCCACCCCAGAGGGGGGTGACACTTTAAAAAAAAAATTTAAAAAAATTTTTTTTATTTTTTTTTTATTTTAACTTCATTGAAAAAAAGAGATAATACACACACATAACCCCCCACACCTCACAAAGTGGGGGGACACTTTTTAATTTTTTTAATTTTTTTTTAATTTTTTTTTAATTTTAACTTTATTGAAAAAAAAGAGATAATAGACACACACACACAAAACCCCCACACCTCGCAAAGTGGCACCATCAGAGGGGGGTGACACTTTTTAATTTTTTTAAAAATTAAAGTGGGGGGGGTGACAAAAAAAATTTCCGCCCCGGGTACCACCGGGACTTGCTACGCCTCTGTGTGTACACAGCCTAATTCAAACTATATGCCCTTAGCACTTGGCTCTGGTTGGTAGAGCTTTGATTTCTAGTTAAAAACAAATGAAACCCAGACTAGATCCGACAAACTTAAAGGCTACCCACGTCTCTAAGACATGAAGACAACTATGCACATTAAAGACCAAAACATATTTTGAAATCAGCCCTACTCTGTAATGGCAAGAGTCGCCTAGCCCAGATATTCTGAAGCAGGCATATGATTCTGATATGAAGTTCTGAGGTGGAAAACTTGTATAATACTCTACTGAAAATACTAAAATATAATTACTGAAAATACTACGCATGCAGAACAGCAGCCTATCAGGAGGAAAGGTTCTGCCCTCACCTTATCCCTGACATGCTAACTTTCTATGTGCATGGAGGGTGGTTATTTTTTTTAAGTGCAGAGGAATTCTGTCATGCGAGTCGCTGCCCACAACTGGAAATAGTACAGTCCAGATACAAGAAGGCCTAGGCCAGGGGTAGGCAACCTAAGGTCCAGGGGCCGGATGCGGCCCAATCCCCTTCTCAATCCGGCCCACGGACGGTCCAGGAATCAGCGTGTTTTTACATGAGTAGAATGTGCCCTTTTATTTAAAATGCATCTCTGGGTTATATGTGGAGCCCGCCGGGTGTTTTTACATGAATAGAATGTGTGCTTTTGTTTAAAATGCATCTCTGGATTATTTGTGGGGCATAGGAATTCGTTCATTCCCCCCCCCCAAAAAAAATAATAGTCCAGCCCACCATATAGTCTGAGGGACGGTGGACTGGCCCACGGCTGAAAAAGGTTGCTGACCCCTGGCTTAGGCAAAAAAAAAAACTTTAAAAAAATAATTTGCAGGATTAGTGGTTTGTCCAATCAAAGCTTCAGAGCAGGAAATTAGACACTTTGTCTGAATAGGGGAGCAGAAGTCTATCAGAAGGCTCTGACAGAAACCTTTTCTTTTTTTTTTTTTTTTTGGCTCCGGGAACCACATTTAGATGTGCTGCAGAACTGCACAATGGTCTTTTAACAGAACAGTGTTGAAATCATATTCACGACACAAAATGATTGTGTTTCCAACAAAGAGAGAGAGAGAGAGAGAGAGAGAGAGAGAGAGAGAGAGAGAGAGAAAGAAAGAAACAGCACAGCCACAAGATTAATGGCTTGTGAAGTCTAAAAAAAAAAAAAAAGACCTCCATGTTATTTCTTGTCAAAAACATGAAGGCCAAAAGATCCAGACTGCTTACTTTCTTCTCCTCAGAAGCCATCTGTCCAGCCATATGGGCTGTTGATAAAGTACGACGCAGGCTTCTTTAAAAAGTTTCAAAACTACTACATCACTGTTTGTGCTTTTAACACAGACCCCTCCAGACACACTAACACTTTGAACTGGATAGAGCATCAATCTGCCTTATACAAGATCAGGCTATTTGTCTATCTTGATCAGCATTTATTTAGTAACAAAATGTATACACCGCTTTCAGGGATGGGTGTGTTTTGGTTTGTCCCCCCCCCCCGAAAGTGCAAATTAGCTAAGTTTCCCTTGAAATGCAAAGGGAAATGAATTTCACTCCCACCCTTACCTGAGGCCCTGAAGAGCAGGCTCTTGTTACTTTGCAAGTATTTTTAATGAATATATATTAAAATATATTTAATTTCTATACCGCTTAACATATTTAAACTATGCCTAAGCGTTGCACAATGAACTTAAGCAACAACCCCCTTGGTCCAGTATACCTGAAGCAGTGTCTCCACCCCCATTGTTCAGCCCGGACACTGATGTCCAGCACCAAGGGCCTTCTGGTAGTTCCCTCACTGCAAGAAGCGAGGTTACAGGGAACCAGGCAAAGGCATAGCTGTCAACCCTCCCTTTTTTTGCGGGAAACTCCCTTATTCCAATGCCGTTTCCCACTGCTATCCCGGATTGTTGATATGCCTTAAATTTCCCGGATTTCAAAGGAAGCAGCTCCTCTCCCTCCCTGCCGGCCAGGGAGGCTCCTCAGTTGCGTTGCTCGGCTGCCAATAAGGATCCTGAGACCGACTGGGGGCGGAGCTTGCATGCCTTGTGCAGCCAGACCCTCACGCCCAACCAGACAGACAGCCTGCCTGCCTGCCGTCTACGCACTCGCTCTTTTGCTCACCCGTTCGCGCGCAGCCTCTGGAGCACAGGGTGGCGAGGCTACTTGGTGCCATTGTACCGCCCTCGCGGCATCCCTTATTTTCAAATCTGAAAGTTTGAAAAAATCCCTTATTTTCAAATCCGAAAGTTGACAGCTATGGGCAGAGGGCCTTCTCGGTAGTGGCGCCCTCCCTGTGGAATGCCTTCCCATCAGATGTCAAGGAAATAACCAACTATCTGACTTTTAGAAGACATCTGAAGGCAGTCCTGTTTAGGGAGGTTTTTTAATGTTTGATGTTTTATTGTGGCTTTAATTCTGTTGGGAGCCACCCAGAGTAGCTGGGGAAACCCAGCCAGATAGGCGGGGCATAAATAAATTATGATTCTTGATTATTAATATTAAAGGGGGAGCAGTAGCAAGGGCCATAGCTCAGCGGAAGAGCAACTGCCTTGCATACAGAAGGTCTCTGGTGGAATCCACACCATCTCCATGCAGGACTGGGAGAGTCTCCTACCTGAACCCCTGATAACTGTTGCCTGCCAATGTCTTTGTGCTCAGAGTGCGCACAGCACAAAGGGTCAGCAATTGGCCCCTTGCTGGGTTGTGGACCTTGAAAGGTGCCCACCCTGCCCAGGTTACCATCTCTGCAGTGGCCCCAACCCAAAACGGCTGCTGCTAACACTCACACCTGGCCTTTGATCCTCCAATAACGCCACCTAGTCTTGCACATTGCAGAAATCCTGAAACCGTTTAGACCAGGGGTAGGCAGCCTAAGGCCTGGGGGCCGGATGCGGCCCAATCGCCTTCTAAATCCATCCCACGGACGGTCGGGGATTCAGCGTATTTTTACATGAGCAGAATGTGTCCTTTTATTCAAAATGCATCTCTGGGTTATTTGTGGGGCATAGGAATTTGTTCTCCCCCCCCCCCAAAAAAAAATATAGTCCGCCGCCCCCCACAAGGTCTGAGCGATGGTGGACCCGACCCCCTACTGAAAAAGGTTGCTGACCCCTGGTTTAGACTTTGACCGAGCCTGCTTTTCGCTATGGCCCTCTAAAAAAATAAATGCATGTTTAAGAGTTTGCATTTTTTGCTCACCTAATAATTTGCATTTAAATGTCGGCCTGTGTGGATAATATAAAATGGGCTACATGCATGCAATCCCACGTTAGCTCTGAGAAGCATCTCTAAGTAGCCCCAATGCCAGATATTACAGGCAATAAGAACCGTACTATTTAACCATTTACGTTAGAAAGTTGGGAGGGGAAAAGAGCTCAGTAGCTATAGCAACGAGCTTAACTTCTCAGGAGAAAAGATTCTCCCCACCGGTTCAAATGAGATAACCTGACTAAAAATGAATGCAAAAATTCACTGTACGCTACAGACGCTCAGGGTTTGCTGCGGTTATTTTGAAGGGGGGGTCGGGGAGAAGCGCAGAACACACCATTTGAAATCTAATTCTTTGCAACGCAGACACATTTCTTTTGAAGCTACCCAAATGCTGTACTCTACAGATAGCGGTGGCGAAACGAAGCTTAATCCTTTGACTCGCGGGTGCTGCTTTTCAGCTGAAGCGGAAACATTTAGACAAGAGATTGATCCATTGTGCCAATGGCAGCTGGTGCCCATTGAGATGGGTGGGGCAGAAGGCAAGGGAGGCCAACAGTAGGGGGAGCCAGAACCAATGATAGAGCCGACGAATTCTAGTCTGGCCCCTGTTGTAGCGTGGGTTAATGATTTCAGCAAGTGATTTCAGCTCTCTGACATGGCAGGCAGGAGACAGATTCTTCATGTAACAACTCTTTATTCAGGCAAACAAGACTGAGGGAACGGGAACTGAGGGTAGGGAAGCTACATTTATAGGGACAGAGGACTGGCTAGGAAAAGATACATTTTGGAGGGAACAATCTCAAGCAATCACACAGCTGCTTTTTGGTGGGGACCAATAAAACTAAGGATCCAAATGCAGCAACTTGAATGCACCAATAGTAACTGTTCCTTCTGGGACAGGAAGGCAGTTACTTTACCCTAATGTGATTACAGACAATAGTAATACAGATATGATAACACTTTGAATCAATACACAACAGTCCCCATCCTTTCCTCCCTGCTGAGTTGTATAAGGGCAACACGGAGACGGAAGAGGAGGCAGCCGACAGGCAGGGCTGCCCCTGGACTGCTTGTAAGTAAGAAAGCAGGCGAGAGGTGGCTGAGGGCAGGTAGAAGCATGTGGAGCAGTGCCCCATCTGTTAGGATTCTTGCTCCGTGTTTGCAGTCATGAGATTGCTGTCTATCACATGACGGTGTATGTTTTCATTCTACACAGTGGGAAATGATGGAGACTGAAGTAAACGACCACCGGATTGAGGCCCATCTCCGCCTGCAGATAGGCCGCGGCTTGATCACCAGGGGTGAGGCACACTCCCCCCCCTCCAGGCCACAGCCTGGCCTTTGGGCATGAGGCACACTTCCGCCCCCAGGAAAGCCGCAGCAGTCTGAATGTTGTGCCCTCGGTTTCACCTTTCACTTCCTTAGCAGCCTGTCGTGCCCTGTCTATGACCCCGGTCTGCACCCAGCTTCAGTTACTACGGACTGCCTTTACGTTGTACCTCTGACCACGGACCGGACTTGGACCTCGCCTTTCGGGTAACCCACGGGACCAGCACACAAGTGCTAAGCCTTTCCCTGAGCTCTTGCAGCCATGCCTACATAGGAACATCTGTCGTGTCCCCAATGGTAACTGTAGCTAGCTGAACAGGAACCTGAACAGGACCAGCACAGGGAACTATGCTAACCAAGAGGAGCACTGCTGGTTTCCCCACTCCTTCTTGTCTTCCTCTCCTCAACTACCCTGGTTTAAAATTGCTGGTGTTGGTGTATCAGCAGTGCCAATGCTCTCTTTCAATACCTCAGAGGAAGAGGGTCCTCCCTCAGAGCAAGGCATTCCGAGTGAGGTGGTCCTAGAGTAGCCTTTCTCAACCTTTGGGTCCCCAAATGTTGTTGGACTACAACTCCCATCAGCCCTAGTCCAACAATATCTGGAGAGCCGAGACTGAGAAAGTCTGCTCTAGAGAGTTAACGAACAAATAGTTAAAAGCCAATAGTAATTTCCCCCTGAAGATGCCAAGGATTGGACCTGGGGCTTTCTGCACTCAAAGCATGTGCTCAACCACTCAGCAGCGGCATTCTACCAGCAGGGCACCACCACTTGTATTGAGTGACCAGCACCACATGGCAGCCAATACTTACAGGTGTTGCAACTTACACTTCTCCAACTACTCAAATCCTACATCCTGTGCAATAAAGTAGGAAATCTGATCTGCCATACTTCATAATTTTCACCTCTCCTTCCCATCCTCCTGCTGCCATTCATTGCCTTTTCTGTCCTGCCTTGGTTCATCCCATTTACCCTTGATTCTTCCTCTCGACTACAACCTCCACTGTCATGACCGCTGAACCCATCCTGCCACAGTGCTCTGCACCGCCCCAAGAAAAATGAGGAGGAGCCCAAGGAAGGGAGAGGGTTGTAGCATAGAGTTATCACATCTGCTTTGCATGCAGAAGGGTCAGTCATCAGCGTCTCCAGGGAGGGCTCAAAGAGACCCTGGAGAGCAATTGCCAGCAAGTGTGGACAATACTGAGCTAGATGGACCCATCGTCTGACTCAGTCTAAGCCAGTTCCTATGTTCCTACAACATGGATCTTCTGCCTTCCTTGGACTCTGAAGAAAAGTCCCCAATAACACCTGGTCCACCTTGTAAAAGCCAGCACTTACAGAGTAGCACAGGAGCCCTTTAATAAGGACACCCAATGATGTGAGGCCAACTGCAGCCGCCATAAGGCTCAGCCTTTACTGAGACAACATCCCTCATTACCTACAATAGAGGGGTAGCTGCAGCCCATAGAGCTCACTGGGAGCTCTCCAGGGTCCGTAATTACTTCCTCCATTACTTACAATGGAGGGAGAGCTACATCCCACAGATCTCACTGGCAGCTCTCTGTGGTCCTTAATAGCACCCCCAATTACCTACAACAAAGGGACAACTACAACCAGCAAAGCTCACAATGAGCTGTCCATGGTACTTTAAAGAACTACTCGAGTCTAGACATATCTGGCCCAGTCATACTACCTTCTCCAGAACCTGATGTTACCTTATCTGACCCAGCTTCCTGAGACCTTACGTGGTGTGGCCTTCCTTACTTACATTTTGCCTGCATGACCTTACCAGAAGAGACTATACCTGATGTAAGGCTACCTAAGTTTTCAGCCATGTGATCCCAGAACCCAGCAGAGAAGCATAGATGTAGCTACAAGATGGCATGTATCCCAACTTTACCCAGGACTAAAACCTGATAGTATACATTGCTTTAAAACAAACTATGGGGTTGCTCCAAGGTCCATTAATTTGAATGGGCCTACTCTGAGTAGGACTTAGCTGGATACAACCCATGAGCACTGAAGAGGATAATAAGATAGAGAAGACAATAAAGCCAGGCAGATTTTCTTCACTGGGATGTCACAAGTATCGACAGAAAGTCTTAAATCTTGATGGAATGCATTTTTGTTTACGCATTACCCCTACACGAAAATCAATGAGCTATCACTAGTGTCAGCAATAATCTCCTAAGGGATGTGGTCTGGCATCACTTTCACACCCAGCCCTCTTGTCATTTGCTGAACTGAAGACATTCAGGAATAATGAAACCTAGAATACTGGCACAATTAGGGTTCGTGCAAACCAACAGCCTGTTCGATTGCCTTTTCCTCTCTCTCTCTCTCTCTCTCTCTCTCTCTCTCTCTTTAAGCCTCTTTATAGCTGCTCCTCCTGAAAATAGGAACATAGGCAGCTACCTTATACAGAGTCAGATCACTGGTCCATCTAGCTCAGGACTGTCTACACTGACTGGCAGTGGTTCTCCAGGGTTCCAGACAGGGTTCTCTCCCAGCCCTACCTGGAGATGCCAGAGATTGAACTTGGGACCTTCTGTATGTGAGGCAGATTCTCTACCACTGAGCTACTTTTCCCTCTGTGGGAAACAACAATGATAAATTATGGATGACAAGGGATATTTCCCACTGAAAAACAGCAATTTCTTCATCCTGCCGTACTTGGCCAATAATGCGAGATGAGCGCCACAACTCCAGAGTCAGTCACGACTGGACCTAATGGTCAGGGGTCCCTTTACCTTTATAATGAGTAAGAGGTGTTTTCTTTTTTTTTTTTCTTTTACTAACCCTGCCTTGCATGTATGAAGTTCAGTTCTCGCCTTCCAACAAATAGAGACCCACAAAAATTATTCCAGGCATAATGTCACATACCTTTCTGCAATTCTGCAAAAGAGGATTCAGACATATCGAGGTCAAAGAGGGGCGTACGGCCAAAGGGGACCAGGGAATTGTCTCAAACTTTCCCAATTGACACCGGGTGTTCCTTGCAATCGGTTAAAGTGAACCTGAAGCAGTGATTAACTTTCCACTGAGAGAAAGAAATGAGTAATTTAGGATTCCTGAAGTACTGATTAGTGTAGCCTAGAATCTGGCCCAAGCTAATTATAAATCAATGGGAAGTAAAATAAATTGGGAGCTGTATAATGAAACCAATAGGGCTTCCTTTGAAATGTGCATTTTTCTAATTAACATTTTCTTCCTCTCTCTCTCTCTCTTTGTAAAGGAGAAAACATGTAGTTACTGTTTTGGCAACTGAAAAGGCATTGTTTTGCCCTCAGCTTTAGATCTGAAAATCCACATCGTTTTCATCCTTCCCACCTCCCTTTCCTTTCATTCCTGAGATAAAAATCTCATCTCTCAGAGGCTATGGTCCAATCTGCTAAAACTGATAAGGCCGGCTTCTCGGCTGCATAAGCGTCACACAGGCGAGGTGGAAAGTCTGCATGCCGTACTCAGCTATTTGCCATTTTCATTTTAAGCAACATGCTACCTGCAGCGGTCCAGAAGCACTCTCTCAAAACAGCAGCACTTTGCTGAAGCTGCCAGGTATGGCAGGGCTGGGAAGGTTTCACAGCCCTTCTGGGCAGGGGCGTAGCGGTGCCTGGGACACAGGTGTGCACAGGGCCGACTTAAGCATATCCGGCGCCGTGGTGCAAAGCTCCCTCCAGCTCCCACCCACCCCTGTTTCCCAGGTTTTTTTAGGGAGGACGGCACTGCCAGCAGGGCTGGAGGAGGCGGGCAGCAGCTGGAGGGAGGCCATGGTTCATGCCGCGGTGGCCATGGCAGACGGAGGCTCCGGTCCGCGGCACTGGTTCAGTGCAGCATGGCGGAGACAGGCAAGGGTGGCGAGCTGATGCCAGGAGGCACCGCATCCAGCCTTCGCCTCTTCCCTGGTGCCCTCCAGAACCTGGTGCCCCTGCCACTAGCCTCTAATGGTAAGATGCCCTGGGTGTGCATGCCAGGGGGAAGGGCGCAGAGGGTGGCCGTGCCAGGCCAATCCCTCCTCGCTAACCGAGCCACAGCAGTCTGAGCTAGCAGTGAGTGAAGCAAGGGAGAAAGGGGCTGAAAGCCACAGGGAGCAGACCTGAAGGCTGTGGTGCCCCATTCGCAAAGGAGAAGGTGGCTGCCACAGCTTCTTGCCTCTCCTTGGTGGGCGGCAGCAGTGGCACCTTCTCCCTCCCTCTCGGCCTGCCCAGGGGCAGGGCATGACCAGGAGAAGGAGGCACCACTGTTGCCCCAGCCCTGAAGGCTCAACCCAGACATGGCTTGGTGAGTGAGGGAGCCTGTTGTGGGGGTGCCTGGTTGTGCCCTCTCATACCGTTTCATAAATCTGCTCCTGGGGCCATGGCCCCCCTGGCCCTCTCCACGCTATGCCCCTGCTTCTGGTCAACCTTCCGAGCGTCACATGTCAGAGGCAGCCACAAATGTGAAATTTACATGCCACCACACAGTACCCAATCAAGGGGTGTATGCATTTTGTGACACAGATAAATGGAATAAGGTGAATGGACCTCAACAGGAAAAACGGGTTCCCGGCAGGGCTGTCTTAAGCATATGCGGCGCTGGGGTGCAAAAATCCACCCGGCGCCTTCTGGCCGGAGCTGCTGTGGCCGGAGCTCGGTCAGATGCCGGGTGTTGGTGACAGGGAGGGGGTTACAAATCAAATAAAATGGCCAGGGACTCTGCCGAGCCGATTTCTTTGTCGCCTGCGTTGCCCTCCCTGCTTACATGTTGCCCCCTGTCTCCAGCAAGGCGCCTAAAATTTGGGAGGCAGACAAAGTGAAGGAGGAAAGTTAAGGCTGGCGGTCGCTGGGCACCCAAGCGGCAAGCCTCTGCGAGCAGCTCGCGGAAGCCCATCCGGGGACCCGGAGCGCCCACTAGCTTTTGTCCCACGGCGCCACGGCACCTTAAGACTTTGACGACGACGCCATCATCAGACACTGGGCAGGAGGGTGGGGGTTGGGGTGGAGAGCCGCCTGCCACGGCGCTCTGAACAACGGGCAGGCTCTTCCCCGGACTCAACTCTTGGGCCCCGGACTCTCGGCCTGGTGCCCTTGAGAGCCTGGCCCCCGGGTGCCCCACACCCCTAGCGCCTATGGGTAAGATGGCCCCGGTTCCTAGCAAACAAAACAAAGCAAAACAAAAAGCCTACGTCAGGGAGAAAAGTCCTAGCCCAGATTCCTTGCTCTTCCAGTTTTCTACCTCTACATATTTCAAAAGCTGCACCCCTCCCCCTTCCACATTCCGAAGTGGTACAGTCCCAGAGAGCTGCATCACATACTTTCCCCAGCAAGCCTGCATGTCATCTCTCTTTTATTCTCACCACAATATTTAGCCAGAGGTGTCCAAGAATGGCAGCCTTTCCTTTTCTCTCCCCAGACGCTTTGTATAGCACGTTCTGTCGCTAACAGGGAGAAAATACTGAGAGAGTTTTCACGAAACGTATGCTACAGCAAAGCTCACTCCGTGGTCATTTTCAAAACATCCCACCTCCCCACCCACCCCCCATCCCCGGTATTTCTGACATTACAGCTTTGCTTGGGTAGGTTAGTGCAACGTAATTAAATAAGAGGCAACTGTTTTCAGCCAGACCCTTCAAAACTTGTTTGTCTGCCAAATCTGCCCTTCCTCTCAACAGACTCACCCGAGTAATCAGGGCCTATAGCTTTGCAATCTTTGCAAATACACTTCACAGCCAGTTAAAAGGCAAATTATCTGCTGAGGCACAAGAATAGATGCACGCAGTGGTAATGGCTGCGAGGCCGACTCCATTTTATGAGGCTGCACTTATACGTCTTATTACGCAGGCATTGCTAAGGTCGTATTTAAGGCTTCTGGCTTTCGTTGCTAATAAAAAAAACAAATATGTGAGCAGGGCAAACTTACACACACACACACCCCAACTTAATGAGTCAATCTGAGAAACTGTTTTTGTACAATTTTGCATTGCTAGTTTGCTATGTAACTATCATGAAGGAGGCAGAGGCCTGATAGCAAATCAAAGGTGAAGAGATAGGGGTGAAAAGACGTTTGCTCAGAAAAGGGCCCAGCCCAAACAGGAAGTCCTTTGGGAAATGTCTCGTCCTGAGGATTCCTCATCAGAGGGTGACTTAGAGGTCCTGGCACTGCTTCAGCTCCAAAGTGTCAGTACCAGGCAGGAACAATAATAATAATAATAATATAATAATAATAATAATAATTTATTATTTGTACCCCGCCCATCTGGCCGGGTCCCCCCAGCCACTCTGGGCGGCTTCCAGCAATATTAAAAAAAACAATACATTAACATATTACAGATTAAAAACTTCCCTAAACAGGGCTGCCTTCAGGTATTTCCTAAATGTTAGATAGTTGTTAATCATTTTGACCTCTGATGGGAGGGCGTTCCACAGGGCGGGCGCCACCACCGAGAAGGCCCTCTGCCTGGTTCCCTGTAGCTTAGCTTCTCGCAGTGAGGGAATCGCCAGAAGGCCCTCGGCGCTGGACCTCAGTGTCCGGGCTGAACGGTGGGGGTGGAGACGCTCCTTCAGGTATAAAGGACCGAGGTCGTCTTTCTACAAACATTGTGCCTTACATCTGATTCTCTGTTTGCCTGGAATTAGACGCCAGAATGCCCATAGCTTGCCTCCTGCCTGAGCCATTCCTTGGACCTCTGCTTGCCTAGATTGGACCTCATACTGGCCTTGGAAGATGCTGCTGTCTGCGTCCATGGTAACACTGTTATCTGGGAGGTCCCTTGAAACCCAGCAAGGACAGGATGCTTTCTAGCACTTCCTGCTTGGAAGGGAACAATGGCCAGCCTGAGTGGGTGTGGCTGCTCTAGAGCCTAAGAATACTTCGCTGCTCAAGAAGATGCTCCAAAATGACAGTTGCATGAGGAGGCAAAGATTCCTAGTGATTGCTGACAGTAACATAGCACTGCTCCACAGATTCAGCAACACATACATGACCACAAGCCCCTTTGGTCCAAGTCTGAGTCCTTTGCTGAGGCAACCTCCTCCATTGCTCCACCAGCAGGCCCACTGGGAGCTATCCAAGGTCCTGAAATAGGTGCTGGAATTTACTGCCACTTCCCCTGTAAGCCTCAAGACCATGGGTAGGCAAACTAAGGCCCAGGGCCCAGATCCGGCCCAATCGCCTTCTAAATCCAGCCCACAGACGGTCCAGTAATCAGCCTGTTTTTACGTGAGCAAAATGAGTCCTTTTATTTAAAATGCATCTCTGGGTTATTTGTGGGGCCTGCCTGGTGTTTTTACATGAGTAGATTGTGTGCTTTTATTTAAAATGCATCTCTGGGTAATAACCCAGGGGCATAGGAATTGGTTCATTCCCCCCCCCAAAAAAAAATAGTCCGGGCCCCCACAAGGTCTGAGGGACAGTGGACTGGCCCCCTGCTGAAAAAGTTTGCTGACCCCTGCCCAAGACCCAGTAGAACAGGATAAGGCTAGAGGGGTACCTCAAACAGGAGGTAAGGACAATAGAGGATGTTTACTGTTTTTTTTTTTTTTATTAAAGATTTTATTAAGATTCTTTCAGCACATTACATATTAAATTTACAGGTACAAACCCGAGGACATACAATCAACAGGAATTACCCGTATGATTTCCCATGAGACCTGCACTATAACAAAAATACAACTAACAAGGTGCATTAATAGGACAAAAGTAAGACATTACTCAGATAGAAGAAAGAAAAGAAAAGAAAAAAAGGAAAAGAAAAGAAAGACAAAAGAAGAAGAGAAAAGAGTGTGGAATTTCTAACTGAAATTCTCTTTCAAATATTAAAAAGAAAAATATTCTTCAAACAATATAAATAAAAAGACTTCCACTACCCATACGACGTTTCCTGTTTTTATTCTTCTTCTAACTATCTCTATCCTCTTAGACTGCTCTCCTTAACGTCAGATATTAACTAGATACATATTGTATCCCTTGTATTAACCTACTTGTGTTTCTATTATTCTAGGTGCAACCAGTATCTACCACTCAAACCTTGCTTGTTCATATATTCATTAAAACACTTCCATTGTTTCTGAATTGTCTCGTTCGTTCCCCCTCTAATCACTTCAGTCAGCTTCGCGAGTTCTAGACTTTCTGCTACTTTAATTTGCCACTCTCTTATCGTCGGAACATATGTCCCCTTCCAATGTTGGGCCACCAGGGATCTAGCCGCCGTTGAGGCATATAAAAAGATATTTATTTTATCTTTAGGGATATTTTTGTCAATTAAACCTAATAGATACATCTCGGCTCTTTTATTATGAGTTACTTGGATTAATTTGGTAATTTCCTCATGGATCATATTCCAAAATTTTTGTATTACTGGACAAGTCCACCACATATGAAAAAAGGATCCACACCCTTCCTTACATCTCCAACATCGACTTTCTCCTGATTTATTGATCTTAGCTAATTTCGCGGGGTACATATACCATCGGTGGTGCATTTTCAAATAACTTTCTTTTATTTGGTAGGACGCCTATTTGGTAGGATGTTTACTGTTGGTAGGATGTTTACTGTTAATGAGTGGGACGTGGGTGGCACTGTGGTCTAAACCACAGAGCCTAGAGCTTGCCTAGAGAACGTCGGCGGTTCGAATCCCCACGACGGGGTGAGCTCTCGTTGCTCGGTCCCTGCTCCTGCCAACCTAGCACGTCAAAGTGCAAGTAGATAAATAGGTACCACTCCAGCAGGAAGGTAAACGGCGTTTCCGTGCACTGTGCTGGTTCGCCAGAAGCGGCTTAGTCTTGCTGGCCACATGACCTGGAAAAACTGTCTGCGAACTAACGTTGGCTCCCTCGGCCAGTAAAGCAAGATGAACACTGCAACCCCAGAGTCGTTTGCGACTGGACTTAACGGTCAGGGGTCCTTTACCTTTACCTTACTGTTAATGAGAAGTGAAGAGAAGCAGACAGGCCAAAGGGGCAGGAAGATACAAGAACAATTGGGACAGGGATGCATAGAAGGGATTCCATTTCTCATGGATTCACAATCTAGCAGGGATGAGGATGTCAGAGCTCCAACACTCCCCTTATTTGAACAAGCTCAAAGAAGGGTTAAAAAAAAAACCTAGATGAGCTCCTTCTAGCGTTCCAGCTTTAGGCACCAAAGTTTTAATTGTCACTTCACCTGCTTAATATTCAATCTTACTACCCTCTGGAGAGTTAATCTATTCCATAATGACTGGTCAAATACACCCGGGATGCTGACTCAGCAGAGCAGTCTGTCAAAACAGTCTTGCTTCATTAACTGAAGGTGCCATTAAGCTTGAAGCTTGAATAATAAGTTGGAACCTCCTTATTAAGTTGGAGCAAAATGGTGAAATCTAGGGGGGAAAGAGATCTGCCGAATCCTCAGCCTCACCCATCACCCACCCCCAGTTCCAAAAGGCAGCCTTCATTTACCCGCGTAGCAAAAGGAGCTTAGTTGTAAGCACAGCTGCCAGCAGGTAAATACAGATCTATTTATAGCATCTTATTTTTCACTTGCATCAGCCATTTTTGCAAGGAGTTACGGAACAGCAGCATTCAATGCCATCCGCAGCCTGGACCATTGCATCTCATTGTCATCTCAATACAGGGGTGGATTTAACTCTAATGCTACCTAGGCTACCGTCAAGAGCCTTCACCAAATTTTTAAAATGATTTCCTCCTTGCGGAAAGTGCAGCCACACAGCCTCCAGCTCTCCAATAAAATCAAATGGAGATTGAGGTTCTCAAAACATGCCATGATTCTCTGTTAAAAAGGCTATTAGCTGCCACACGGGATTGCTATTCTTAGAGCTGCAGAGATGGAATTCCCTGTTATTCTCCCGCTGCTGAATGTTTGACACATATTGTAATTGCAAAGTCATCTCTGCAATTACAAGAACCAGAAAGCTACACACACACACACACACACGTGTCCGCAGAAGTCAATTTTTTTTACTCATACATTAATATCCTAGTCTTTCCTCCAAGGAGCTCAAGATGGTGGTTTATATGGCTCTGCCGCTCCCCATTTTATCCTCACAATAACCCTGCGAGGCAGGTTAGGTTCAGAGATAGCAACATGCTCAAGGTCACTCAGTGGGCTTCATAGCTAAGTCAGGATATGAGCCCTGGTCTCCCAGGTCCTAGTCAAACGCTCTAGCCACTACACCACACTACTGATGCAGTTTATTTTCTGGCTACAGGAGTGGTTAAAGGAGGATTGTTAACTGAAGCATGAAGTTCCAGCTTGTGACAGATGGCTATTCATGCCAGATCAAATTAGTCTCTCGCTATGGATCCTCTGTGGCTTTGATAACATTGACCCACATCCAACAACAGTGAAATCCATGTCTGTGTGTGCGCACAGAGTAATACTTTGCAGTTGGCCAACATATCCTAGTTCTCCATCTGGGGACTGTGGGTGAATATTGATACATACAGTCATGCCTTGGAAGTTGAACGGAATGGAATAACAACCTCCTTCTTTCTCATGTGGGTTGACTGATGGCCCCAATCCAGAGAAAATTAGTGTGATGCTCTCGTGGTTCCCACCCATAACTCAAGTGTGAGATTATAATAATAATATTAATAATCATAATAATAATAATAATAATAATACTTTTTTATTTCTACCCCGCCCATCTGGCAGGGTCTCCCCAGCCACTCTGGGCGGCCTCCAACAGATATTAAAATACATCAAAATATCACAGGTTAAAAACTTCCCTAAACAGGGCTGCCTTCAGGTATTTTCTGAATGTAGGATAGTTGTTTATCACTTTAACCTCCGATGGGAGGGCGTTCCACAGGGCGGGCGCCACTACCGAGAAGGCCCTCTGCCTGGTTCCCTGTAGCTTTGCTTCTCGCAGTGAGGGAACCACCAGAAAGCCCTCGGCGCTGGACCTCAGTGTCCGGGCTGAACGGTGGGGGTGGAGACGCTCCTTCAGGTATACAGGACCGAGGCCGTTTAGGGCTTTAAAGGTCAGCACCAACACTTTGAATTGTGCTCGGAAACGTACTGGGAACCAATGTAGTTCTCTCAGGGCCGGTGTTATGTGGTCCCGGCGGCCACTCCCAGTCACCAGTCTAGCTGCTGCATTCTGGATTAATTGCAGTTTCCAGGTCACCTTCAAAGGTAGCCCCACGTAGAGCGCATTGCAGTAGTCCAAGCGGGAGATAACTAGAGCATGCACCACTCTGGCAAGACAGTCTGCGGGCAGGTAGGGTCTCAGCCTGCGTACCAGATGGAGCTGGTAGACAGCCGCCCTGGACACAGAATTAACCTGCGCCTCCATGGACAGCTGTGAGTCCAAAATGTTTTCTGGATCGGGACCATCAGTCAACCTGAATGAGAGAGTAAGTGGAAAATACTCATTTGTATGCTAGGAGCCTCGCTCACCGATATTTATGAAACTTCATAAACCTTCTTTTGTGTTTCTGCAGCACACAATGGAGCAAAGGGGGTTGGGCTGCCTTGTCAGTGATGGCGTGTGGAGGAATATAATCCATTTTAAATGGCTTTAATCTCTCAGGAGGGAGATCCTGTCTGCCTCCTATCATAGCTCCTTTTCATTTTCATAAAACTTTTTAGATTCGGAAGGCATTGTACATATGTACCTGAAATATGGTACCTGTCACATCAAATCTAAAATGTTAAATAGTCACACTTTTATGTTCCACTCATATTGACTTGAAGGTTGAGTCTTTAAAAAAAACAAGAAACACCATCACAAGAATATGAAGTTTTGTTCTTCTTCATCTTTACAGAACTTCCTTGTTTTAATTTTTGAAGTGTTTAACCCGGACAGGTGTCTTCCAAAAAAAGAAAGAAAGAAGAAGGATGGAGTAAAAGCTTGTGAACCTGGGACTCTTTCCAGAATGCTGTCCTTAAAACACGCTCATGAATAAGCCCTATTGACTCGAACATATTTAATATCACGTTTAGGAGGTGAGATGTTTACACAAACAGGAGCAAGCAAAGCCGTCACACAGACACACACAATATTAAACACAATCACCATCATCTGATCTGCATTATGTATGTGTTGGTTCCGTACGCACATCACGAGCCAGTCATGCATGCAGCATCCGTAACGCTGCCAAGTTAAACTTGGCAAGTTAGAGAGAGGCCAGCGCTAGGACAGATGCTGAATCTCCTTTCGAGCTTATGAAGCAGATGCTCTGGGGCAGAGGTGGGGAGCAGGTAGCCCTCCAAATGTTGCTGGACTCCAAGTGCCATCAGCCTCAGCCAGCCACAGTGAACAAGCCATGTATGTCTAGCCTCCATAGCACAATCCTATGTTGATCGGCGCCAGTGCTGTGATAGCTTCATGTGGGGGGTTGCTATCCTTATAGTAGCAATAACAGGCCTGGTTGCCTGGAGGCAACTGTTACTCACCATAGGACCCAAACCTTTTTCAAGGAGGGCCAGATTTGATGAAGTGAACATGTGTGAGGGCTGAACAAAGTTGTTGAGCTTTTTTTAGGATTGAAGTTGCTTTTTTAAGGATTTTACCGCAGGACATATACTGCCACGGGGGCCGGGTTAAATCAATCAACGGGCCACATTAGGCCCCCGAAACGGACTTTGGACATGCCTGCCATAGGTGATCAGGCAAAGAGAAAAACACAATGCTGCGATATAATACATTGGAGTACGGCCAACATCTCTTTAGGTAAAGGTAAAGGTACCCGACCGTTAGGTCCAGTCGCAGACGACTCTGGGGTTGCGTGCTCATCTCTCTCTATAGGCCAAGGGAGCCGGCGTACAACTTCCGGGTCATGTGGCCAGCATGATTAAGCCGCTTCTGGCAAACCAGAGCAGCACACGGAAATGCCGTTTACCTTCCCGCTGGAGCGGTGCCTATTTATCTACTTGCACTTGGGCGTGCTTTCGAACTGCTAGGTGGGCAGGAGCAGGGACCGAACAATGGGAGCTCACCCCGTCACGGGGATTCGAACCGCCGACCTTCTGATCGGCAAGCCCTAGGCTCTGTGGTTTAGACCACAGCGCCACCCACGTCCCAACATCTCTTTAGTGGCAGCTAAACCCTCATACAAAAGATGGCATTGCCCTCCATGTGAAAGAATCCAAAAAAGCTAACCACACAAACATGCACACAAAGTTCCATATTCACAAAGGGATGGACTCCCACTTTAGAGATCAAGCTTGAAGGTCAAACACTCCTGTGCAGGATTGCATGTCTCTTTCTCTTCTAAGAACCGTCAAGTGCACTCTAGGAGAGGATCAAACCTCTTGCAGAGCAGACGGTAAAGGACCAAGCTAAATGTGATAACCACGACACAATTGGAATGGCTTTTGAAAAGCAAGCTCTAGACACGGGGCTGTGATCTAGGCTGAGACCATGGCCTGTGCAGGGGTAGAGGGACTTCCAGCATTTTGCTCCACACTCTGCTTTGTATCTGGATTAGGGAGAGAAAATCCCTATTAAGCTTCTCCCCCCCCCAATGAAAGGTGCAGGGGCCTTGATTTCATGGAGGATAAGTGAAGTATTTGGGGAGGGTCCAGGCTTAAAAAGCCTGCTCTTCTCATTTCTGTGACTGGCCGACATTTTGACGTGGGCCTCCTCCAACTCCTCCCCAGGAAGAGATCACCATCCGTTCCAAGGGGGGGTGAGTGTGCTGGTCCCGTGGGTTACCCGTAAGGTGAGGTCGAAGTCCAGTCTGTGGTCAGAGGTGCAACGAAAGGCAGTCCGTAATAATTGAAGCTGGGTGCAGGGCAGGGAGGCAGGCGAAGTCAGGAACAGGTAGGCAAGCAGGGAACCAGGGCGGGTCAGGAGCTCGGGCAGGAAAGCAGGACAGGTTTCAAGCAGGAACTGGTCAACAACGATGTTGCTCCTGCAACTTGGGGCTGGGGCTGGCCGGCTTTTATCTGCCCCGAGTCATAGGGCGGCCCCGATCCTCTGGTGACTCACCTCTCCTGGCTTGGAGGCGAGCACTCCTCCTGTGGGAACTCAGTTCCCTTCGCCTCTCTGCCCTGAGCCTCTGCAGCTCAGGAGAGGCTGGAGGGTTACCGGACCCAGAGGCAACCTCAGCTTCCCCTGACAGGGCTGGGAGTGGAGCACCTGCAGGCAATGGGTCCTCCGCCCCATCAGGAGCCAGAGCAGACTCAGCCGATGCCTGCACCTGAGGATCCAGCACAGGTGAGGACCCTTCAGCCTCAAGCCCTAGCCCCGGCTCTGCTGATTCTGGAGGTGGGGGATCCTGTGCAGGCTGGGATCCCTCAGGTTCAGCATCAGAGTCTGAATCCCAGGCCATCACAGTGAGGGGGGTGACAATTTCTTCCCCACTCAAGGATGGGAGCAGCAATTGTCCTGTTCTACCTCTACAACCACTTCTAAGGGCACACCTGTCATTCTGTAGGTTGGCAGAGTGAGAACCGCCTCGGTGAAAGAACAGAGAGCTAAAGATGAGAGCCAGTTCTTGGGAGATTCAGCTCAGCTCACAGTACAACATCCACCCCACTTTAAACGGAGACCAGCGACGGCAATCTCTCTGTGTGTGTGGGCTGGCCACCCACAAGTCCGTGCAGCAAAACAGTATTGGATTTCACTATCAGATTGTTCCACCGCCATTAAGGAGGCTAGCGGTATTGGTAGTGGATTTACTTTTCCTGGATCAGGAGATGCAGATAAAAGTTGCAGAAAGGTTACAGCGCAGCAGTTTGAAACTCCTTATCACACTTCCTTACAACAAGGCACAAATCAAATCAGGAGGAAATGTCAGTGCAGCCGCCGTTCCTTCCCAAGTGTTATTTAATTATTCTGATTTATGTTGGCTGTCAGCTATCAAGCCAAAATGATAAACACACTAAACATTTTTGTTCTAGTAATAATATTTTGTTCTCTACCTATTCATGCTACATAAACTATTAATAGCTCCGGCGCTATGCAAAGAGCGGCAGCTCATGCAAATGCGATTTATCAAAAGCTCTTTAATAAACTCAGGGAGGGGGGGGAAGGGCCGGTTTGCAGCGAAGGCAGGATGTTGCCGGGATGCCATTTCCTTGGGAAATGGAAAGGCAGGAGAGATGAGGCAATGCCTGTCATGGGACCAACTGTTGTTGGCGTAGGAATACTCAAGATGATGAGCTGCACACACACACACACACACACACACACACACACACACACACACACACACACACACAACCCTTTGAGAGGCAAAAACAGAAAAAAAGCAAACAGCTTCTTCCAAATTAGCAGTTCTCTCCACAGGAGGCTCCTGGAATGCTCCCTGGTGAGGTACAGATGTGGAATATGTTAGGTCAGAATATATATATTTATAGATTTTCTTCAGGGAAGATCTGGGACCGCAAGCCAGCAGGACACTTGTATATTACACAGAAAGCCTCTGCATTACCTTCTAGGCCTGGTTTGGCCTTGGCTACCCTGACAAATTATCTTTACCACAAAAGGATCTGTGGCATGAGACCCTGGTTGCGCTCGCCCGCTATCTCAGCAGCTTTTGACACTATCAACCACAGTCTCTTACTGGAGCAACTTGGTGGGTTCAGAGTGGGGGGCACCGTATTGCAGTGGTTCTGCTCCTATCAGCTGGGCTGGTTCCAGAGACTAGCACTGGGTGAATATTCCCTGACTCCCTGGCTATGGTTATGCTATGGGGTACTGCTGGGCACCACCTTGTACCCAGTGCTATTTAATATATATATAGTCATTTCAACCAAGGTCCAGGGAGGCCCAGGTTCAAATATTTACTCGTCATGAAGGTCACCAGGGTTCTCTCTCTCGTTTGTTTGTGTGTGTGTGTGTGTGTGTGTGTGTGTGTGTGTGTGTGTGTGTGTGTGTGGTTTTTCCAAATTATTACAGATCAGACCAAATTACTTTAATTTAATACAATTTCTTTTTTTTTTAAATCAGGTTTCCCACTCCTGTTGCAAACATATGTCCATCACTTCCTCCTGCAGCCACTTCATCTCTTCTTTAATATCCACTTAATCCTTCACTTGATGTTAGTCCATTCTCGCAGCTGGCCATTATTCGTTCTTTACATACAGCACCTCTGTTATTTCTCATAAATATAAAATCCATTCCACATGTGTAGTCCTTCATAAATGGTGTTCTCAGACCTGGTGTATTGGGAGAGTTAATTGCTATCTTCCTTTGTTCAGTCCACTGCAGTGTTTACAAGGTGAATTCACATTCCATTCCTTCCGCTGTTCACCAACTTGCGTACAGGCTGGAGCTATAAATAACCCCCAGGTAACATGGCCAATCTCCGCCATTAAAATTCCACTCTGGGGTTCTTCCTCGGCACACAGCTATAGACAAAGTCTTTTCTCAAATACAGCCTCTTGCCAGATTTAATTAGCGGCCGTTCATCTTCTTACTCTGCATTGCTCCTTCATACTCCTGGCCCAGTCCAAAGATAATTTAAACGTCACCAGGGTTCAGGCCCCTTCTCATCCATGAAGCTCACTGGGTGACCTTGGGCCAGTCACCTCCCCTCAGCCTAAGCTACATTGCAGGGTTGGCGTGGGGGTAAAATGGGGAGGGAAGAGAACGGTGTACACCGCCTTGAGCTCCTCGGAGGGAAACAATGGGATATAAATGAATGAATAAGGGACAACAGGCCAGCAACAGCAGTTCTGTTCAACGGATTCCGTTGCTCCGCAAACCTAAATCCAGGCAAACAGCTCTTTTAAGCCACTTCTCTCCCCAAAGAGCAACAGATCTGTCAAAGCCCTCTTCTTAATATGCACCTCCACACCTCTGCCACTCACAATCATCCCTAAAGACAGGCCAGTGGCTTTTTGAAACACCTCTCCTCCTCCTCCTGTCCTTTGAATAGAGGAACGAAGCTTTTACACAGTTGTTTCGTTATCCCTCTTAGCTGTTCAGTTCTGTTTGCCAGCATCCCTCTAGGTCGAGAGCTGAAGTGTGTAGGACAGCGAAACTGGATTTATATGCCTTTGCCATATATTCATATTATGTCTGATATTAAAGGTCCGCGACCTCCTGATTTCAGCCTGACCTACAGCGCGACATTTGAGACCTCACTCGCAGAAAGGCTTGCAGGATGCTCGGAGCTTCTGTCGAGGGTCCAAGATCTTCTGTCTGCTGCAATCAAAGTTTGCTTAAATTGGATGGTGCTGCATCCAGTCGGCAAGATCTTACTCTCTGTCAAAAGGTGATTATTCCAGCTCTTCCTGCAAATCTACTATCTTATTGTAGAGGTGTCAAAGCGGCTGGTTGAAAGAAACAGAGACATTTCCTAGGCAACCACTGAACTTAGCCACTGCTACTGATACAGCTAATTAGGAGTGTTGCGGAAGATGCTTCTCAACTCTTCAACTGTGATTTAATTTAAGGATGGTCCAATCGACATGGAATATGCATGACTCTTGCTCAAGAATATACTAATCAATAAGAACTTTTTTTTTTAATCATCACCGGTGGCCTCTTGGAGACTGACAGGTTTACTGTAGCACACGCTACCATGAGCCCCGGCCTATGAAAGCTTATGAAACAATAGATTTGTTAGGATTGAAGGCAGCAGCGGAGGAAGCCGCTTGGGCACCCAGGGGCGGGGCGAGCTGCCCATAGGGGTGGGGTGCACCATGGGGCCTCTGGAGTCTGCCTGCCTCCTCCCACTCAGCTGCCTTACAGCTGGGGGGGAGGCAGTGGGCGGACCGTTTGGGCAGCGCGGAGCCTGCGTGCACCCAAGCCACAGTGTCTTTCCCAGGCCCCGTGGTGAGTCCCACCCAGCATTTTGTCACCCCCCTCAGTGATGACACCTGGGGTGGTCCGCACCCACTGCACCCCCTTCCTCTGCCCCTGATTGAAGGTGCCCATAGATTCTTTCAGTTGGTTCACACATGGTCCCAAATCGTGCTTGCACTAACACAAGAGCCCCTTTACTCACATGCATCAGAAAGAAGAAGGGGGCGATGTTTCTCAAACTGAAAGTATCTAAAGGGCAGACCCTGAATGACTGGTGGGTTCTCTCTCTCGCGCGCCCCCCCCCCCATATATGGCACGATTTTATCTCTTACTAGTAGACATGAAGCCCGTTAAATTAACGGGCGCTAGAACATCATGGAAAGCGGGGACAGCGAGAACTTGCTGAAGTGCTCGATGTACTTTGGCACCCCGGCCAGCGCCGAATGGCCCTTCAGTAGGCAGCGCAGGAGGCGCATCGCCGCCGCGGCGGCACTGGCACCAGCCAGGCCCCGGCAGGCCAACTCAGCCGCCACTTGTAACGGCCGCTGCTGCTTAGAATGAAGTCCACACGAGCGTGCACCCGCCGCTTCAACAGCCCGGCCGGCCGAAGTCTCTGCGCTCCAATCCCTGTGCCCGTGGGGCACATGCGCAGTTTCACCCGGCCGCCCGAAGTCTCTGCGCTCCAATCCCTGTGTCCATGGGGCATATGCGCAGTAGGACACAGGGACGGACACAGGGACTGGATGCAGAGACACTTGGACTTTATTATATGTGATACAAATATTGAGACACATGGTCATTCAGTGCTATCCGTATATGCAAATATCAGGCTCATTTAAGCCTAAGTAGAACCTTTCTTCTTAGTAGGAATTGAACTCAGAGATAGGGAAAAAATTACTTTTATAAATCTTTATAATTTGGAAAGAGAATCTGTGTATGAGTTATTGCCAGATCATTAACATGATGCAGTGGGCGCACACCATTTGAATGGGAACGTCCAACAACTTTGTGGGGGCCCGGCTTCCTCAAATATTTTGTGTGGGCCAAAGCCCCCACAGCCCCTAGGAGTCTGCTCCTACGTTGAATACAGGTAGGTAGTGTTGGTCTGCCATAGTCGAAACAAAATAAATAATAATAATAATAATAATAATAATAATAATAAATTTTATTTATACCCCGCCCTCCCCAGCCAAGACCGGGCTCAGGGCGGCTAACAACAAGTATAAAACAATTGATTAAAATACAACTTAAAAACAAGATTGAAAACAACATTAAAGTGCAGCCTCATTTCAGTAGAACTCAAATCAAAACTATTTGGGGAAGAAACCGTCAACTCTTCACCAAGGCTGACTATCCAGACTGGTCCTACATGGGCCAGAAAAATGCCAGGGAAGTCCCCAAATAGGAGTTCCATCTCAGGAGGAAAAAAGGAAAGAGGGGGGAGGGGATCAAGTTGATTCCAAGCCAAAGGCCAGGCGGAACAGCTGTCTTACAGGCCCTGCGGAAAGAAATCAGATCCTGCAGGGCCCTGGTCTCATGAGACAGGGCGTTCCACCAGGTCGGAGCCAGTGTTGAGAAGGCCCTGGCTCTGGTTGAGGCTAATCTAACTTCCTTAGGGCCCGGGACCTCTAGAGTTTTGCTATTTATGGACCTTAAGGTCCTCCGTGGGGCATACCAGGAGAGCACCTTAGAGTAGCACCTTAGAGACCAACTAAGTTTGTTATTGGTATGAGCTTTCGTGTGCATGCACACTTCTTCAGATACCTATGCTGAATGTTATCCCAAAGCGCAGTCTATTATTATTATTATTATTATTATTATTATTATTACTATTATTACTACTACTACTATTACTGTTATTCACTGCCCTTCATCCATAGAGCTCAGGGCAGCTCACAGCATAAAAATACAAGATAAAAACACCAACTGCATAATAAAGCATAATAAAGCAAAACAAAACAATAACCCCCCACCCCCCACAAACTACCGGTAATTTGAAAGGGGGAAGGGTGTTAATCAGCCAAAGGCCTGGTTAAAGAGGAACATTTTCTTAAGTAACGGTTGAGCTCCATCCGATATTCCTCTTCCTGCTGCATTGCCCTGTTTTCCTTATCTTTATTACACAATTCTATTCTGCTAGGATTCCCTGGTCCAGCAAATAGCTGCTGGCATATCCCACAGAAGATGTACCAGTCCAGGTGACATGAATTGGTGTATAGAATCTGCACCCAACTTTGCTCTTCATTAAAGCACATCCTTTTGCTTTAATGAAAGGCTCAGTTCCATATTCTTATGTTCTTAATTGCTTTGGCAGAAAGGTGGTGTATATCAATATACTAAGTGAGCCAGTAAATAAATAGATGGGCCAGATGGAGTCCCTATTCTCTCCCCCCACCCAAAATTGCCAATTCCTGTCTTAATCCTTCCCTATGTACAGTCTAGCAAGCTTCCTCGGCTACCTTAATTCCGTTTCTAAAAGCATCCATTCCACATAAAGCCTCCCTATCTGCATTATTGCTTTGAACAGTTCACCATTATGAAAACTAACTTGAACTCTGCTGTCAGCTGGAGATAATTTTCCAGGCAGAAACAGGTAAGGTCAATGCAGCTCCAGGCATGTAACAGAAGCAAACTCATCTGCACAGCTGCACCCCCCTGCTACCAATTGCAAAAGAAGCATGCCTTTAAAATATATATTTTAAAAATGAGCTCATCTAGCTTTATTGGCCGAGGGAGCCGGCGTACAGCTTCCGGGTCATGTGGCCAGCATGACTAAGCCACTTCTGGCGAACCAGAGCAGCGCACGGAAACGCAGTTTACCTTCCCACCAGAGCGGTACCTATTTATCTACTTGCACTTTGATGTGCTTTCGAACTGCTAGGTTGGCAGAAACAGGGACCGAGCAACAGGAGCTCACCCCGTCACAGGGCTTCGAAGCGCCGACCTTCTGATCGGCAAGCCCTAGGCTCTGTGGTTTAACCCACAGCGCCACCCGTGTCCCTAGGTGGAATCTAGAGACATATAAAAAAAACGCTGTGAAAATGCATTTTGAAAAATATATTGAATTTGCCATAAGCTCACCATCGCCATCTAGTGTCACATTTGTATAATGCACTTAAAACGTTATATTTGCATCTGTAGAGCATCTGCTTATCTGTTTGGCATGCAGGAGGTTGCGGGTTCAACCCCCAGTATCTCCAGATAGGACTGGAAACACCCTGGAGGAGAGCCATCGTCAATCAGTGCAGAGGGAGTCCTGAGCCAGAGGAACCAATGGCCTAATTCAGCATAAGTTATATTTCTATGGTCGTTAATTATCACCAAGTTAGGAAACTGAATTTGCACCATGAGACAATGACCAATAGCATATAATTAGGCCATATATTACACACACACACGATGGCGCGTGGCAGTTAAATACAAGGGATTACAGAGGAATTCCTGATCTGGAGCTCATCCAGTAATAGCAGGCCAAGGATTAGAGCTTAACAGGATGCCAGACGTGTTTGTATTAGACAGGCAAACGGAACTCGATGCCAAAGCCTCATCAACTCCTGCCTTCTACCTGTTTTCACAGATTAAGATGTTCTGCAATCAAACACAGCTCCAAATTAAATCCACATTCTGAACCATAAGGGTGAGGAGCATAGCTTTCAACAAATCCATGTGCTCAGTTTAAGTGTTTTCAGCGGTAACCAGGAACAGCTTTCTAATTTCTATTTAAAAAAATATTAAAAATTACAAATGCATGCAAGCCAAGACCATATTGAAAGAGCTGAAGAATTCAATACAAACTATTGTCTGGGTCCCTCAAATAAACACAAGCACCTCTCTTGCACAGAGCTATGTGCAATGGAAGTCTTCCAAGCTATATTGTAAGCTGACTCGGCTCACAGCATTTGAAGCTAACTCGAACAAATAAATGTTGGTAGAACATGCAACTAGACCTCAAGAAAACAGTCCCATGCCCCGCAAAATCCCATGAATGAAAACAGGGGTATGCTTCCAATAGCCTGCAGCTGAAACCCTAAACACACTTAAAACCATAAGGTCATATCCAATTTAGCATTACGTTAACGTCACTTGGCAGCATATCCTTTTGCACTGGCGGAACACAAGTACATTACCAAAGATAGCTGTGCAACCAATTACAGAAGAAGAATGGGCTGCTGTGCAAGCTTTTGCTAATGAAACTATTGTGTTGGGATTCCTTTGCTGTTTCTTTCAACCTGGGAAATGGGGTTACTTGGTATTAATGTAGCTTGCTAATTATCTCACCCACTCTCTCCTACAGTGAAATTTTGGGGTAGAATTGCTTTCACCTTGAAGAAAACATTTTGATCTGCCAAATGTTTCAAAAAAGGTAGTCTGACGTGCTAGCTTCCTACACACAAGAAATCTTCCATACAAGTACTCACAAAACTGTAGAGTTGGAAGGGACTGGGACTGGGCAATATATCAATACCATTGAAGACCATATCGTGATAACGGTTTCATAATTTTTGACCTGGCAACATATCGCAAATCATGATGTGTGTTAGGGCTGGGCAATATATCGTCCAAAACTGGTTTGAAGTTCATATCATGATATCAGTTTCATAATTTTTGACCTAGTAATATATTGTGAATCATGGTTAGGGCCGTCTTTAGCAGATGTGGCGCCAGGGTGCAAATATCCACCCAGCGCCCCCAAATTACCACAGATAGTGTTGGGGTGGCCGTAGCTGCGCACTGGCAGCCATGGGGCTTGGGAGTGAAGTTGCGCCCCTCCCAAGCCTCCTCGGAAGGAGAGCGATCCCCGCAGAGGCTTGGGAGGCAAGCGGCATGCCCGCCAGCCTTATGGTTGGAGGGGCGCAGCTGGCAGGCATGCAGGGAAAGGGGAGGCCACCGGCAAAGCCGCGTAGTTCCTCCACTTGCTGGGGCGCCCCTGAGAGGCTGGCGCCCTGGTGCAACGCACCACTAAGCCCTATGGGAAAGACATCTCTGATCATGGTGTGTGTGTGTGCACATGCACACTACACAAAAATCACAATGTGGGAAAAACCATGAAGCCAACCAATGCCTCTACATAGCTCCATCCTTATTTCAGACATTGTGATAAATCGGTACATTAACTGGTGATATATCACGATGTTGAAAACCAGATATCGCCCAGCCCTAGACTGTACCCCAAGGATCATCTAGTCATCAACCTCCTGCAATGCAGGAATCACAGCTGAAGAATCCCAGACAGATGGCCACCCACCCTCTGTTTAAAAACCTTCAATGAAAGAGATCCCACCCCCTTCTGAGGTAGTCCATTCGAACCACTGTCAAACAGCTCTTGTAGTTCCTCAAGCTAAAGGAACCCACCTGAACTGAGGAGGGTGAGCCCACAGCAGCTGTACCAGATGATCAACAGCTGATCACATGACTCAGATCTAAATAAGTAGACCTGGAAAGGCGTAGAATAGAATAGAATAGAATAGAATAGAATATATTTTATTGTCATTGTCCCCTTCGGGAACAACGAAATTTCTTGGCTGCTCCATCCACCCAGATAGGGCACTCCACGCAAAAACAAAACAACTACAAAACACTGATTAAAACCATACACACTGATTAGAACCATACAATGATAAAACATAACAGGTAAGATTAGATGACTTCAAAGTCCAGGCTTCCCATTCAGTCACAACTGACTCATCACTCCCCAGATATTGATAGTGCAATGTACTGTTGTAACATGTAAGAATACTGAAGCTTCATAATGCACCTTAAGTTATTTCCTCAGGTTTGAAAGGTTCTTGCCTTTCCATTTATTTTCCCAATCTAACAGTGAAGACTGAAGCATAGCTCTGTCATAAACCCAAGCCCAGTCTTTTTCTTACACAGACAGAGAGATACCCAGATTATGTTTCAGATGAAAATGAATTGTGTTCTAAGGTAGAGTCATAACACATAATGCCAAGACCATAATACTGCCTCTGGTAGCAGTGCAAGCACTATAAAATTTGGTCCCATGAATCACCTTGTGAGCTTACTGGACGATCATACCATCATGCATCAAAAACATGTAATATAATAAACGCTGGAGCCATAACTTAAATACTGCAGGTAGACTGTCCTGCCAACTTGCAGTATGACCTTCACAACAAGGTTAGAAAATCATCAGCCAAGACAAACAAGCCAATTTTTATTTTATTTTTAGCAGCTTGCAACAGGCAAAGATCTGTAAATCTAGATAATATAGATAGAGCTGTTGAGTCCTAGCAAGGCAAAAAGAAAAAGAAAAATAGCTCTCTTTCATTTTTGGGAAGAGGTATTTATCTCCATACGTTTTGATTAAAACAGAAGGTCCTTTTCTTTGCCCTGAAAAATAAACAAAGCTTCGGGGCACTGAAGAAAGTTCTGGAATAATGCTCTCTTTATATTTCAAATGTCAAAAGATCTTTGGAGAACGTCGAGGGTAGAAAATCCAGATCCGTTCAGGTTTTAGGTGGGAATTCTCACCTTGCAGGCAACCAAGAAGGCAAGGGTGCAACTGTTATGACGCTTGCATCCTGGCCCCAGTGTCACTCCATGGAGGACTCCTATTCAGACAACTCACAGGTCATTTGACTCAGGTGGAAACCTCAGTGTTCCCTTCTACACTGCCCCACGGGCCCAGCCCAAGGTTCTCTCATAATCCCTGGACTTGTGGTTGACTTGCCTGTAGCTTCTCCTCCACAGCCATGCAGGAGCACGTGGCTTCAGAATCAGCTGTGGGAACAGCTCTCCCAGGAAAGCAGAGCCACTGGAACCCAACCTTCATATGATTCTGGGTCTCTGTTGAAGCAACATCTTTGATGGTTTGGTCAGCAGGGCTCACTGGGAGCTGTTCAGGGTCCTGATCTACCTTGCTTTGCCAACCACTCCTACTGTAAACATCAGCAGAAGATACCAGGATAGCAACAAGATCTGGCACAAATACGGTACTTCTCCCTCTCCTACAATACTGAAATTCTACTACTGAAAGATTCAGGACACACAAATTTGAGTAACACCATGGCACAACATGCAGTTCTTACTGAACATGTAATAGAATAAATGCTGGAGCCATACATCTGGCAAGATGTTAAGATGGCCACCGTCTTATCACACGGATTCAAAGTGGGAATAAACAAATTTGTGGGAATCAGAATATTGGACTCAATCCCCCTTGTATTTAAGTGCTGGCCTGTTGAGACCAGGTATTACATACAGGGGACTGCATAGAATTCCATGTAGACAACAGTCAGTGGGCTGGTGGAGGAACGGTGCACTCTACCCCTCCTCTGTGCCCAGCATAGAAGCCAAGTGAGCTGCTAGAGAAGTCATCTCCTCGGGGTCCAAAGTGGGCATGCAGCATTCTGTTTCTTCTCTGCCAACCCCAGCAGGCAAGTAACTCTTGTGGTCTTATTTGCAAGGCTGGACTAATGCACATTTGGTCTGATTCAGCAGTGCGCTACATACATGTATGTTCTTATAAGGAGTCAAGACTATGCCCTGTCTATAACTTCCTGGGCTTGGCATCCTCCTGTTACCTAATCCTAGTTGACTCTGTAATCCAGGGTTTCTCAAACTTGGGTCCTCACCTGCTGTTGGACTACAACTGCCATCACCCTGACCACTGGTCCTGATAGCTAGGGATGGTTGGAGTTGCAGTCCAACAGCAGCTGTGGACCCAAGTTTGAGAAACACTGCTGCAATCTCATCTTGAGAGCCAGTGTGGTGTAGTGGTTAAGAGTGGTAGACTCGTAATCTGGTGAACTGGGTTCGCGTCTCCACTCCTCCACATGCAGCTGCTGGGTGACCTTGGGCTAGTCACACTTCTTTGAAGTCTCTCAGCCCCACTCACCTCACAGAGTGTTTGTTGTGGGGGAGGAAGGGAAAGGAGATTGTTAGCCGCTTTGAGACTCCTTTGGGTAGTGATAAAGCGGGATATCAAATCCAAACTCATCATCATCCATCATCTTACTCTTCCTGTAAACCTCTGGCCTGCACTCCTAAGGTCAGTGGTAGAGCATCTGCTTTGCATGCAGAAGGTCCCAGGTTCGTTTCCAGGCAGCTCCAGGTAGGGCTAAGAACGTCCCCTGTCTGAAATCCTGGAAAGGCACTGCTGGTACTGAGCAAGATGGACCAATGGTCTGACTTGGAGTTAGGTAGTTTCCTATGAGAGCAATGGCACAGCTTGGTGGTAGAACACCAACGCTTTGTATGCAGAAAGCCCGGGTTCAATCTTTTCTTTCTCCAGGTACGACTGGAAAAGGCCTGTGTCTGAAACCCTGGAGAGCCTCAGCCAGTCACTGTGACCAATGCTAAGCTGGAAGGATCCATTTGAAACAACTTGCCATTGTCCTATGGTTGCAAACCCTGGTTGCAAACCCCATAGTATGCAAACCCTGGTTGGATTTCTTCTTGTCGCAACCCTAAATGGGGCTTTCAATCCCTCTTGAGCAGGAGTGGGGAGCCTTCCAATGCTGCTGACTGAGACTCCCATCAGCCCTCAGCAAGCATGGGCAATGACCAGGGATGGTGGGAGTTATAGTTCAGCAACATCTGGAGGGCCAAGGGTTCCCCACACCTACTCTTGAGCATGGTGCGACACACTGGTAAAACTTCTAACTTCATGATGTATTCCTACTTAGGGCGGAAGATCACTCATTAGCAGAACATATGCCCATGCATGCAGAAGGTGCCAGCGTCTCCAGACAGGGTTGGGAAAAGACTCCAGGCCTGAAATCCTGGAGTGCAGCTGTCTGTCAGTGCAGACAATACGGAGCTAGATGGATTCAGTGTAAGGCAGTTTCCTGTGTTCCTGTGTACTTCTCTGCAAAATGCTACTTTGTACAAATCACTGTCAAGCTGTGCCTAATGCCTGGCTGAATTTATATACTTGTAGTATTTCAGATGCATATGAAAATGGCACTACTCAACTTTTTGCAAATAAAAAGGAGCAAGGCTCCTTTCTTAGGCATCACATTCCTGTGTCAGTTACAGAATATAATGAGCCTTTTGGAGGGGGGGCAAAGGGAGAGGCAAGGCTTTGCTGCAAAATTAATCAAAACAGATTACTGGGAGTAGGATCCCTTGGGGGAAAAATATGACACTTTAATTGCAACTTTAATTTCCAAACAGTAGGAGGCTACAAAGGTTGTGGAGGGGCTCATTTCAGAACATGATATTTCCTACATTTGTCTCTCCTCTCTCTCTCCCCCCCCCCCATTTATATGGTTTGCTTTTATGCAAATACCGAGATGCAAGGCTACTAAACTAATGAGGACTTTAGGCCAAAACAGGAGTGACTGGAAGGAATGTAATCCAAAGGGATGGGGACGGAGTTTACATCAGCCGGCAAGAAGAAAAGCAAAGTTGCAAAATGATTCTGACGCAAGCGTTTACAATTTATGCTTTCCTCATAAACCATTCATTACTCCAGATTCTTTCACTGGGAGAAGAATATAAAACTAATCAGCACTTGGTTCCAAACTGACAACCAAAAATTTTCATGACGGAGGGGAGCCGCCTAATTATCCTAATAGCTATAAGCTAAATGCTGATTAGCCTCCAATGCAGCAAATCGGTTCTTGGGTTTTAAGAGCGAGATTCACAGGACCCTGGAACCTGCAGGAGACTCGGGCGCGGAGGGCAGACACATTCCAGGGGCAACATGCCAGCAATGGGTGAGGTCAGAGGGAAATAGGAGAATGGGGCCACAGACAAAATTAGGTAGAGTATTAATGGGAGAGAAGTCTATAGTGCAGCAATGGAGAAGCCCCAAAGATTCTACACACACACAACCTCCCCATCCTCCATCAGGCAAGTTCAGCCAGCCAAAAGTCTTTAAGGACCTGGAGCAGAGCAGGTGATGGGGCATGGCCTTGGGAGATTCCCCAGGAGTCAAACAAAGAGGTTAGGAGGACCACATCCATCCCCCAATCCCAAGGTTCCTCTCCAAACAAGTAATGGGGCCTCTATGCCCTTCGAAAGGGCCCGGGACATCATAAGAAGAGCCTGCTGGATCAGGCCAGTGGCTCATCCAATCCAGCATCCTGTTCTCACAGTGGCTAACCAGATCTTGGCATCTGTCTGTCTCAGGAGACAATGGAAGAGTAAGCCTTCGAGGGTGAAGTTAAACCTTTGGAGAGTTACAGCATCTGCTGTGGTTGTAGAGACCAATATGGGAGCATATGAAGGCGTACGGTTTTGCTGCTACAGGTGCACCATGGCGTTGCTTCTCTCTGTGCTCCTCCTAGCAGTCTTTCCTCCTCTGGTCACTGCTGTGGCCAACCAGACACTGCAATGGGAAACCCAGAAGCAGGATTTGAGCACAAGAACACTCTCTTGTCCTGAGGTTTCCAGCAACTTGCATCAGAAGCATTTCTGTCTCCAGCTGTGACGGCAGAGCGTGGCCATCAGGGCAAGTAGTCTTTGATAGTCCTCTCCTCTGTAAATGTATAGCATCTAGTCCTCTTTAAAGGCCAAAATGTTCGTCATTGTTGCAGCTCACCCTCTCGACTCAGCACCCAGTGCGGGCAAACCAGTTGCACTTCTCTACATCCGCCTCTGGCTACAGTTCCCATCAGTCCCAGCCAGCATGGTCAACAGTAGGAACTGATGAGAGTTGTAGTCCAGCTGAACAAAGACAAAAGCCAGGACAAAAACAAAAGCCACATTGGCTAACCCGGTTTATCTCACGATGCAATTTGTTGGTCTTTAAGATGCCGCAAAGACTGTTGCTGTTTTTGCAACAGATTTAATGAAGATCACCCTCTGAGAATTCATTTTCCAAGGCTTCTAACCTCTGGTATGTTCTCATTTCTTCTGTGGTTGTTCTCAGCACTGGGTTTTACTGCAGCCAACCGTTTTCTTGGTTGCCGCTGCTTTAACTGTGTCTTATTATAAGCTGCTGTAAACTGCTCCAGACACTTCTTATTGAAGCATTGTATAGAAACAGGGTGGATTTGATTTAAATCAATTTGATTTAAATCACGATTTAAATCACTAGTCAGTAAGACTTGATTTAAATATTTTTTTTACAGAAAGACTCATTCTTGCTGGTATAATCTTAATATTTACAACCATATGAAGGTTTCATTTTTGGAATAATAAATTTTCAGAGTAGTTTTTACAGTTATATCAAAAACTACTGATTTGGTTATACTACTAGAAATACATAGACAGATAATTATGAAATTATGGTGAGGTTCAATAAGTTAACTGTTTATATTTGGACAACTTTTCTCCTGTACTTTATTGGAAGGAGAAAAATAATCATTTCCTTAATAACCATTTAAACAATTTATTTAACTAAAACAATAACATGATAGCATATGTATCCATGTTTGTTAACTGATGTGGTTAAACATTTTTTAAAAAAAACTTAAGACTGAGTTTCAGCACACTTGATAAACTTAAAACAAATCCTTTTTTTTTCTGATGAATAGCCTTTGGACTACAATGTAACTTAAATAGAAGACTATATTTAGAAAGATTTTTCCTCCAAAAGCATTTTATTTTAAAAATCCAATTTAAATCAAAAAAATCCGATTAAAATCAAAAAAATCTGATTATTATTTTTTTATTGTTGATTTTTATCCACCCTGTATAGAAATGTGTTAAGCAAATCAAAAGGCAGAGGTGGTGGCAAGGAGGTAATGGCAATGTTCTGAGCACACTCGTTGTTGCCGGTGTGCTAGCAGCAGTGAGTTCCACAAGCTAGGAAGCTCAGTCCTCTCTTTGGTCCTGGTTGAGGACCGCCTCTTTCCATATGAACCTACCTAGATCCTGAGATCATCTGCTGAGGCCCTTCTTTGTATGCCTCCTTCTCCAGGCGGTGGCAACACGAGAGCAGGACTTTTCTGCAGTGACTCTCCGTTTGTGTCAGGGTGGATTTGATTTAAATCAAATTGATTTAAATCACTAGTCAGTAAGGCTTGATTTAAATCACTAGTCAGTAAGGCTTTATTTAAATATTTTTTTTACAGAAAGACTCATTCTTGCTGGTATAATCTTAATATTTACAACCATATGAAGGTTTCATTTTTGGAATAATAAATTTTCAGAGTAGTTTTTACAGTTATATCAAAAATTACTGATTTGGTTATACTACTAGAAATACATAGACAGATAATTATGAAATTATGGTGAGGTTTAATAAGTTAACTGTTTATATTTGGACAACTTTTCTGCTGTACTTTATTGGAAGGAGAAAAATAATAACCATTTAAACAATTTATTTAACTAAAACAATAACATGATAGCATATGTATCCATGTTTGTTAACTGATGTGGGTAAACATTAAAAAAAAAACTTAGACTGAGTTTTAGCACACTTGATAAACTTAAAACAAATCCTTATTTCCTGATGAATAGCCTTTGGACTACAATGTAACTTAAATAGAAGACTATATTTAGAAAGATTTTTCCTCCAAAAGCATTTTATTTTAAAAATCCAATTTAAATCAAAAAAATCCGATTTAAATAAAAAAAAATCCGATTTAAATAAAAAAAATCCAATTTAAATAAAAAAAATCCGATTTTTTTAATTATTTTTTTAAAAATCATTGATTTTTATCCACCCTGGTTTGTGGAATGCTCTCCCCAGGGAGGTTCGGATGGGGTCTTCATTATACACCTTTAGGCGCTGCCCTTAACATCGTTAGGTTTCTGATGGACAGTTGTTTTAAAAATGTAACTCTCTTTTTAATTCACAAAGTTAGCTACTTCTGCATGCAAAGGGCATATACCCTAAGTATGCAAATTGCCACTACTTTCTTTGGGGGTCGGCACCATTTCACTCCCAAACTGGTTGGCACTCAGCCACCAGAGTTTGCTATTAGAGGGAACCATTATTATCCATTATGAGCAAAATGTTTAGAGAAGCCCTCTTAAATCTCTCTCCTTGTCAAAAGGAAGGGAGGAACTGACCTCTGTCCCATCCCTTCTTAATGTCCGTTTAACGATTTTACATTTCAGAGCATTGAGAAATTTAGTACTCTGCATAATAGGCTAGTTTCAACATTCAGTGGCTTCCCAATTAGAAGATTAAAAAAAAAACCCAGGCACTTTCCCAAATCATCAAAGTAAGCAGAAGAACCACAGGGTACTATATAAAGCTTGATATATGTGTCTCATTTGCTAATTAAGAGAAGGTATGGTTAAAAGGGGTGTGTGTGGAATGATTGGCCCTGTCATGCTAAATTAGTCTGAATGAACAGTCTGCTTTGGGGGGGGAAATTAACACAAAGAATTGAGCCCAGTGTACACGGCAGGATTCCATGTGAAGAGGTCCCCTGTCTTCAAAGGCAATAGGCAGAAGATATCATGCTGGATGTAGCATGCTGGTTGGGGTGGAACCACTGTGTAGCTGCCCAGCAGGCAGGGCCTTGTTGCTTTCCAGGAGGGAGACGGAGCAGAGGGGAGACTGACATGGTGCAAACACACCAGCGGGGACAACAGATAGGCTCTGCCGCTACTTTTGCGCCACACTGCCGCTGCTTTCACAACCCACGTTTTGGGAAGCTAGCAAAGCAGCTATACCCCGCCCAGTGACTCACTTTTGGCATTGCAACTAAACTAGTACAGTGGTACCTCGGGATAAGAACTTAATTCGTTCTGGAGGTCCGTTCTTAACCTGAAACTGTTCTTAACCTGAGGTACCACTTTAGCTAATGGAGCCTCCTGCTGCCGCTGCGCGATTTCTGTTCTCATCCTGAGGTAAAGTTCTTAACCTGAGGTACTATTTCTGGGTTAGCGGAGTCTGTAACCTGAAGCGTCTGTTACCTGAAGCGTCTGTAACCCGAGGTACCACTGTATTAAGCAAAGTGGGTAGTTAAGCAACACAGACTCTTGATTTAGTAATAATAATAATAATGTATTATTTATTATTTATTATTTATTATTTATTATTTATTATTTATACCCCGCCCATATTTAGAACATATAACAGGCTTGAGGATTGGGTAAAGGCGGCCTTTTATCCATTCCACCTCACTCCATAATTCCTTCATCGCAAGGAAGTGGTTCTGACGCTTTGTACCAGATGTCAAGAATTTAAGGGACAGAGTGGGGAGAATCCAAATGCTGTTCTGACCACCTTGCAGCCTCCGTCTCAGGCTTGGGGCTGAGGACACACCCAGGCTCGTGAGTCTGGAGGGCTCTCATCTGCAGAGAATCCAAATGAAGCTGAATGGAACAGATGAGAGAAAGTACTTCTTTGCACCGTGCATAGTTTAAATGTAAGGGTTGCTACCAGGAGGTGTGGCGAGGGCCACCAACTTGGATGACTTAAAAGGGCTAGGCTGTCCATGGCTACTAGTTATGAATGGCTACACTGCCTTCCAGGATCAGACCAGTAAAGCCTCTGAATGCAAATCCACAGGGAACGGGAGCAGGGGAGGGCTGCTGCCCTAATGGAGCAGTGAGGAAGCTTTTTCGGCCCAAGGATCACACTCCATTCTTTCAACATCCTCGTATTAATAATAAACACTGAGGTCCACCCTGAGGGCCTTCTGGAGGTTCCTCACCATGAGACGTGAAGCTACAGGGAACCAGGCATAGGGCCTTCTCAGTAGTGGCGCCCAGCCTGTGAAAAGCCCTCCCATCAGATGTCAAGGAGATAAACAACTATTTAACTTTTAGAAGACATTTGAAGGCAGCCCTGCTCAGGTAAGTTTTGAATCATTGATGGTTTTATTGTGTTTTTAATACTCTGTTGGAAGCCACCCAGAGTGACTGGGGCACCCCAATCAGGTGGGCAGCATATGAAATTGTTGTTTAAAAAGTCTTCATGCCTGCTTCCTGCTTTGCTAGCCTATTTCTACCTGTCCTGGGAAGGTGGAGTCCTGACTGACACCCTCTGCACCTGCTAGTATTGATGAAGAGGCCAGAGACCATCGTACCTGTGAGTCCTGCAGGAACCTACTGCTCAGGATGCTCTTAGGGTGGGGTATCGCCTAGTGTCAGGGACTGAGCAGAGGAGGAAGAATGGTGGAGACCGCCTCCCCAATCCTGACTCTTCCAGGAAGGAAGAAGAAGACAATACAGTCATACCCCGGGTTGCACACGTAATTCGTTCCGGGGTGCCGTTCGCACCACGAACTGTGTGCAACTCGGGCGGCACTTTTGCGCATGTGTGTGTGAGAGAGAGATCTCGCACTTCTGCGCATGCGCGAACTGCGCAGAACGCTTCTGTGCATCCATGGACCACGCGGACATGTGCAGAAGCGTCCACGCGGCAAAATGTACTTCCGGGTTGCCGGCGTACACAACTCGAGGTATGACTGAATAGATTTACAGCAGGGTTTGAGGGAGGTCGCAGCTCAGAGGCAGATGAGGGAGAAAGCTGGGAAATCATTGGAGAGTTGGAACAACACCTAGCTGACACATTGTCATTAGAAAGCTTCCCAGACCTTCCATCTCCCAGAACCCGGCGAGCCTTAAAAGTAGGAGAGCAAAGAGCTCAAATACAGAAGGCACATAGCAGCACCCGTAGAGGAGATGATGAGAATGAGGAAGTGGGAGAGACGGGTGGTGGAGATTCACTCAGGACAATGCCATTATCCAAGAGGCTGGGTTCTATAACCTCCCTCTGTAATGATTGAAATAAAAAAGGACAGTAAGAAACTTTTCCTTGTCTTTATACTTTCCTGGGCAACCAGCCGGGAGCCACTGACAGCATCCCGACACCTAGGAGCTTTTTCGTTGGAGTGAAGTTTTAAATTTTGGAGATGTTTAACTTCTGCTGTTACTGGTATTGCGTTTTTGCATCTTTATTGTTATAACTTATTATGACTTACATGGGAATTGTTTTAATTTAATTTTATACTTACTGGCGCTTTTTCATTCAAAGCTCGTGACAAAAGTTTGTCCTATTTTTCTGTGAGATTATGCAAATCTTTTGACACAAGCCGCCTTTGAGCATGGTTTAACTATTGAAAGGCAGCACACAAATAAATGACAACGATAGGTAACTGGTTCGAAAACCACGATCCCTGATTATGCAGGGTACATTTAAAAAAAATATGCTCAAACTGCTTTTAACCGATTATAATCTGGTCAATTCATCGGCTGAATGTGGCAGTTCCCCATCTGTACTCCTTTCAGAGAGAAGCAACGGAGTGCAATGGGACATGGTCCGTGGCCTGCTATATGATGCGCAATCAAGAGGAAAGGGCGTCAACTTGCTCATCTGGTGCTTTCAGAGACAGCCTTGGCTATAAGATCCACGAAAGCAATCAGAGCAGCGTAGCTCGTTTTATGGAGCAGAGGAAATTGACAGCTCCTTCCATCCCTGCTCCCTAGCTGCACATCTCTGTGGTGCTGACTGTCATGGGCCCCTTGGCCTCAGTGGGAACGGGGAATTCTTTACCATTTCTGGAGATTACAGACAGAGGCCCCAAACGGCATGATCAGATCAGAGGCGTAGCAAGCCCAGGTGGTACCCGGGGCGGAATTTTTTTTGTCACCCCCCCCCCCACCACTTTAATTTTAAAAAAAATAAAAAAAATTAAAAAGTGTCACCCCCCCTCTGATGGTGCCACTTTGCGAGGTGTGGGGGTTTTGTGTGTGTGTGTCTATTATCTCTTTTTTTTTTCAATAAAGTTAAAATAATAAATAATAAATAATAATAATAATAATTTTAAAAAAATTAAAAAGTGCCACCCCCCTCTGATGGTGCCACTTTGTGAGGTGTGGGGGGTTGTGTGTGTGTGTGTGTGTGTGTGTGTGTGTGTGTGTGTGTGTGTGTCTATTATATCTTTTTTTCCAATAAAGTTAAAATAAAAAAAATAAAAAAATGATAAAAATTTAAAAAAAATAGAAAAAATTAGAAAAAATTAAAAAGTGTCACCCCCCTCTGATGGTGCCACTTTGTGAGGTGTGGGGGTTGTGTGTGTGTCTATTATCTCTTTTTTTCAATGAAGTTAAAATTTAAAAAAAAAAGTTCAAAAAAAAAATTTTTTTTTTTAAGAAATTTTAAAAAAGTGTCACCCCCCTCTGGAGTGGAACCCGGGGCGGCCCGCCCCCCCCCCGCCCCCCCATTGCTATACCCCTGGATCAGATTTATGCCAGAGCTTTTGCAGTTCATTTCACAAGATTTATATATTACTTGATCATATCCCTGGGTAGGGATCTTCTTAGATTAGAAGCTGTTCAAACCCGATTTCTCAGAGCCATTCTCAGGATTCCCCCGTCTGTAGCGGGTGCGGTCATGAGATTAGAGGTGGGTTGGCAAGCCTTCCGATATGTGGCCCTAAAGACAAAACTCTGGCTATGGCTTAAACTTTGTTTTAACCCGGTGGGCATGGCCCCCCTGATACTGAGGGATGACTTCCAATCATCGGGGGAAAAGAGACTTTAAACGAAGTGCAGACCTGCGGACTGTCACATCTCTTCCTGGAATCTAAATTTGTGATCTCTCAAAGACTGAGGGACATTGCTAGACAAGAGGACATTGCCCGTGTGAAACCGGGGATGTTTTGGGGGGATCAGATATTCCAGATTTCACCAGCCCCTTATCTGGCGGAAATCCACTATGTGGAATACCATAGACTCCTCACAGCCGCTAGGTTAAACGTTCTGGATACAGCGGTTTTGTGGGGAAGATACAGGGGAGTTCCATATGCTCTGAGATTTTGTCCCTGTGCCCTGGGAACGGTTGAGTCAACTGAACATATTCTTTTGACCTGCCCATTTTATGTAGACCTTAGACAAAAACTGATAGCTCCACTCTTATGACAACTTAACCTAGTAGACAGGTTTTGTTTTTGCTGAACAATTTTACTGGTACCACAACCCTCTTGGTGGCCAATTTTCTTTTTTTGGCCTTTAAACGCCGTAAGGTTAAAATTGACTGTATTGACATGGGTCTAAATGTATAATCTACTTCTCATTGTATGTTTTAGTGTAAAGCTTTCCGAGATGTTTAGACGTTTTTTAAAATTTTGTATGGGTAATGATTGTGCTCTCACTGACGGTCGAATAAACTGTATTGTATATTACTTGATCGTTTTTAAAGACCTCGAAGGGTTTTACCAGAAACACATGCACGATGACATTATCAGTAAAAATGACTATTTAAAGTATTCAAGAGATAATTAAAATCAACGATGAGATAAAGATCATATTAAAACACACACATTGGCATTCTACATCTCTGGGAAGGCTAACTTAAAGAAAAATGTTTTTAGTAGGCATTGAAAAAAGTACAGCAAAGGCACGTGCCTGACATCAATAGGTGTGGGAGATGAGTGGGAATATGGATGAGGGAATATTGTTTAATATTTCCTATCCCAGCTTGTGTTAACAAGCTCCAAAGTAGCAGAGATTCTCATGCCCAATTAAGCGCAGCAAAACGTGGCGATTAAGTTCTTTTGAACTTCTAGAACAAGGCAGATTCCTGGCATATTTTCCCCTGGTTCCCTCTTAAAAGTAAATACACGACACATAGCTCTTTAAAAGTAAAAAGGTTTACTCACAGACATTTCCAAGGTTCTACAAGTCTCAGAAAGGCAGGCTAGCTTAGATTAAATATACAGGTATATACATGTGGAGACTCTCCTTAAGGGAGGGGGCTCCATCTGGGCCCTCTTGGCTGGAAGCCAAGAGTGCATCTTCTCTTGAGATGTTGCTTGCTCGAAGATCCGATGAGGAAGAGGGAGAATGGCAGCTGACCTGTAACTTTGAATAACTGCAGGTAAGGTCACTCCCACCTCTGGTCACACAGAGGAAGTGGTCTCAGTCCAGGTACAGGAAACTCTAACTGGAGGACTGAGGCCCCTTGTGTACATTCTAGGAATGTTGTGATTGACTGCACCAATGTTATACATCCCACAATAGGCAGGGAGTTCCAAAGTGTAGGTGCTGCCACACTTAAAGAACAATTTCCTACAAATGCAGAATGAGCATTCTGTGGCACCCAAAAGAGCACTGATTCCACAGATCAAAGTGGCCAAGTGGGCATATGTGGGGCAAGGCGGTTGCCCAAAGCAACTAGAGGGCATCAGGGCTGGCATAGGAGATTGCAGAGGAAGTCAGATTTCAAAAGAAGCAGTGTGGATAAACTAGAAAGCAAATGGAATTGATATGCCAAGGAAAGGAGCCCTGGTTTAAAAAAATAAATAGAAGGCACGTGATGAGCCAAAATGACACCGGGGTCTGGAAAGGCCCCAAACAAATCCATCACCAACAGAAGAGCTCCGAGCTTAAAAGCTATAAAGTCACAGGCTGCTCCATGAATCATAATTCACAATCCATCGCTACCATTTAACATGGAATCCCTCCAACTGAGCCTAGCAACAAAGAAACCCCCGGCAGACTGACTCCTAACCTAAATACCTTGAAGCTGCTGCACTTTTAAGGGCAATAAATGCTAGCAAGACATATACTGGCCTGAGATAATGCAATAAAAGCAATAAAAGTGATTTAATTCTCCTGATGGGTCGCTGATGCGAGGAGACATGGAGGCAACCGCGGCCCAGCCCACCTCAGCTGAAGGATTGCTTCTGTCAGAAGAACCAACTGGCCGGTGGTGTGTTTGCAACAGTTTTACGTTGTGGCGGGGGGGGGGGGGGCGGACCCATTTTGCACATTGGCCAAGCAAACAAAGAGGCTGAGTTTTGGGACCTGGGAGTAACTGGATGCAGGTGTTATTTAAAACCAAGTCTGCACCTTCCCAAAACAATGTGAGAAACAGCTATCCTTCAAAACCTGCACTTATCAGGATTCTGCAATGGACTTCTGCAACCAATGTTTACAGAAATGCATTGTCGTGGGCTGGCTGAATGTGGTGGGAGGCGCCAGCTGGGGCCCCCCCAAAAAAATTAAAGGGAAAAAAACTGGATGTACATTTTCAAAATGTAAGAGAAAAAAACAAATAAAATAAAACCTACATACAGCAACAGTGTTTTGTGTTGTGTAGGCTCCTGTGGTGTAAGTAATGTGCCCCGCCTCTAGCTTGTTCCCTAAAATTGTATTTCAGTTCAACAATTACTTTGATAAAATACATATTTTGTTATGTGCAAATGGCTTTAGATACCTATTAGGTCCATAAATTACCATATCACATATATTCAACACAAAAAACAGTGACAATTTGTTGTTGACAAAGGACAGCTGGACATATAAAGGGACCCATTACCTTCAGTAGCTTAGGACTTCATCAAACCTAAATCTGGCCCTGGGTGGGATGATGGTGAGTGGTCAGAGGGAGAAGAGGAAGCAGACTGGGAGGAGGAGACGTCAAAAGCTGAAGAGGGAACAGGGTTTAGTGAGCAGGGAGAGGCTGTGGCAGAGAGCAGTCCAGAAGCAAAGACAGAAGCAGAGGGGGTTCTAGAGGCAGAGGGGAGGCAGGCTGCTGAAGAAGACAGGGGGTCTCCCTCACCTACTGTGACCAGCTCCCCTCAAGCCTGGTCTCCCAGAACCAGAAGAGGCATGAAGAGGGACGAGCAGAGACAGACAAGACATCGGAGTCTCAGATTGCTTGGGAAGGAATCAGGAGAGAGAGTGGTGGGAAGCTGGGGACCTTCAGTCCTCACAACTGCCTCATTGGGGCAAGACCTACTGGGAAGAGCTGCTGTGCTCACTAGGCCTGCACTGCTTTGGTTTCTTTGAATAAAGAGTCAACTTCACTGACACCTTGTGTGTTATTGCTGACTTGCTCCCAACACCCGGCCCTAACATGCATCTTATTAGGGGAAAGTGTGGATAAAAATGAACAGTTTAGTTAAAACAGCAATACAGATATGCAGGAGAAATTGCTTGAAAGGTGTTTACATTAGTCAAAACTGCCTACAAATTATTGGGAGAAATTTGCACTAAAATGCTGAAGGGTTTCCATGAGGATTTATTTTTAAAGAAAACTGCTGCAGAAAATGTGGAAACTGCAAAATGAGAAACAGCCAGAACCGAAATTGACAGATCCTTCCATCTTCATGTTTTTACTCTGTGGGAATATACATTTAGGGCTCAAGCTGTTAGATGCAGCTTATTATCAATTCATAACAGACACACATATCATCCATTCATATTGTGCATTGCTGCCAACCCTGGAGGAGAGACAAGAGAGCCAACTAAGTCATCTAGCCTGCTGAGAAGACCCCTTGCCCTCTGAACTGCACTGAAGCCGGTCCTTAAATGTAGCAAGTTCAGCACCTGGAACTTTATCATCAGCTAACTTTACATCAGTAGTTATGTATGGAAGTGAGAGCTGGACCATAAAGAAGGCTGATCACCGAAGAATTGATGCTTTTGAATTATGGTGCTGGAGGAGACTCTTGAGAGTCCCATGGACTGCAAGAAGATCAAACCTATCCATTCTGAAGGAAATCAGCCCGGAGTGCTCACTGGAAGGACAGATCCTGAAGCTGAGGCTCCAGTACTTTGGCCACCTCTTGAGAAGAGAAGACTCCCCGGAAAAGACCCTGATGTTGGGAAAGATGGAGGGCACAAGGAGAAGGGGACGACAGAGGACGAGATGGTTGGACAGTGTTCTCAAAGCTACCAACATGAGTCTGACCAAACTGCGGGAGGCAGTGGAAGACAGGAGTGCCTGGCGTGCTCTGGTCCATGGGGTCACGAAGAGTCGGACACGACTAAACAACTAAACAACAAACAACAACAAACTTTCTTTTGTGCTCTTTACGTATGTATTTAAGTCTAAATTATTTCTTTTGCAACGCAGAATTCCTTCTGCGTCTGCTAAATTATGCCTTCAAACACAATCAAGCACATTTTACCCTCTTTGAATTTCCAAACCTATTTTTTTTTGGCTGGAACACTGAGGATATGATGGGACAGGAGTCAGGCAATTTCTGACTATTTGTACAGTAACAGGTAGATTCTGCAGGCTGCATCCAACACTCTATTGTCTGCTGGTGCAAAGATTGTTGCGCTATCAGGTGGGCAAGCTGTAATATTGCACAACAGAGGAGTCCAATGCAATAGTTGTGCTAGCAGAAACTCATCATGCAACAGACTGCGCCGTCTATTATGCAACAAATTTACCAGCAAACTGCTTATGCTCAACTATGCTCTCCTGGCATAGAAACATTTCGCCAGTGGAACAAATATACCACTAAAGGACTTCAACTTAGCACCACATTGGATACAACCCCTATATCCATTATTGCATGTCCACTTGCATAAGTTGGCGTGCCAGTCGGAAAACATTGTTGGATATACAGTGGTACCTTGGTTGTAAAATGCCTTGGTTCCCAAATGCCAAAAACCCGGAAGTAAGTGTTCCGGTTTTCGAACTTTTTTCAGAAGCCGAACATCCGATGTGGCTGTCAGCTATTGTTTCCAGAGCACCTGCACCAATCAGAAGCTGCGCCTTGGTTTCTGAACATTTCAGAAGTCAAATGGACTTCCGGAACGGATTGAGTTTGGCGCTATTGCTATTGCTATTTATTTATTTTGTGTTTTTGTTTTGGAGGCTTTTTCGGTTAATTTGTTTTTGAGATTGTGTGCAACCCAGTTTAGCTACTGATTGATTGATTGATTGATTGATTGATTGACTGACTGACTGACTGACTGACTGATTGACTGCGAAAATGGATAAAAGCCCCCCATCCAAACCATAACTATCATTGGTGCAGGTAAGAAAAAATAATTATTTTGATTTTTATAATAATAATAATAATAGTAATAATAATAATAATAATAATTTATTATTTGTACCCCGCCCATCTGGCTGGGTCTCCCCAGCCACTCTGGGCGGCTTCCAGCAAATATTAAAAAACAATACATTAACATGTTACAGATTAAAAACTTCCCTAAACATCTACATTACTGTCTTATTTATTTTATAGTACAGTACATTGATTATTGCTTTCATTTTATGGATCAATGGTCTCGTTAGATAGTAAAATGCATGTTAAATTGCTGTTCCAGGGGTTGTTTTTAAAAGTCTGGAACGGATTAATCCATTTTGCATTACTTTCTATGGGAAAGCGTGCCTTGGTTTTGGAACGCTTTGGTTTTGGAACGGACTTCCGGAATGGATTACGTTTGAGAACCAAGGTACCACTGTAGTTTTAACTTTCCTTGTAATAAACTCTAGCGAAAGCCCTTCCATGGATGGAAAGCACTTACCCCTGTGAAGCATAATAAGCCATCTTGCCCTGAGATCTTGGGTCCACCAAGCCCCACTTTGTCTAATCTGACTGGCAGGCAGAAGTCTTTCACATTAGTCATTTATATCATTTATTAACCATTTGCACAAAACAAATCTCTGAGTGGTGTACAAGTCTAATTATATATCAAACACAACGAAAATGCACAGAGCAATGAAAAGCATCCAATGTGATTAACTTAGGTGCATTAATTTCTCCTCCGAGTCCAAAAGCAACAGATACGAGCCAAATATACATAAACCCATCGTTAAACGCAAAGATAAAATCAATGGAACATTTAAAACAAAGGTTAACTAAATCGTTTGTCTGGGTAGGCTTGCAAAAACAGAAACATTTCCAGCCGGCGATCTGAAACAGTATAGTGGCTCTGCTTGGCCCATTGTCAATATCTTCTACCTGATACAGGGAATGACCCAGCGACCCTCAGCATGCAAAGTGTGTCCTCAGTCATTGAGCTATGGACCTTCCTCTACAAATGCCCCATCACTGCCTAGCCTTCTCCATTCGTAAGAAGCTGCCTTAAACTCGGCACCTTAGTCAGCCTAGTTCAGTATTATCTGCTGCGACTGACAACCTCTCTCCAAGGCTGCAGGCAAAGGTTGTTTCCCATCACACACTCCCTGATCCTTTTAACTGACAATACCAGGGATTGAACATATGATTTTTTTTTGCAGGCAACAAGTGTGGGCATCACACCTAGCCCTGACTTGGCTCCAGACACGGAGTCCTTGAAGAACTATTTTATTTTATTTTATTTGTGTTGTGCTGTTACATTTATATACCACTTTTTCTGGCAATGAGCTCTTCCTGTGGTATTGATGTTGGACTGTTTCTTGACCTCAACTTCTGGATTATGTTTTGGACCAAGACTGATTCTCTGTGCTTGACCTTGGCTTGTTGAGACTGCACCACACCTTGAACTCTTGCCTAAGTATTTTGGTAAAAGACTTCACCTTCTTTGGACTGAGTCCATGAAGGCGCTTCTTAGAGCATGACATTGAGTTATGGTCTCTCCCAAAGGCACCATTCACTCCAAACTCATTGTCTTGTCTTTTCTGTTAATGAAACATACCAAATGTTCTTACCTTATCAGATTTCTAACTTGAGACTGGCTCCACAGGAGATGAAGGAGGAGAATTCTGGAATGACAAGTTAAAAAAACAACGCCATTAGCCTAAAACAGAGAAAGCGAATAGTTTTTTTCTCTTCTATTTTATGCATTATGTTTCAAACTGCAGCACCACAGACATCATTATTCCTTAATTTGGCACACCTTGTATCTTCCCCCACTCCTGCGCTTCTTGAAAAATATAGGCAGCCAAAATAACTAATGACAGAGTTAAAAGAAATCTGTTACAGCAATCTATATATAAAATCGTTCAAGTTGGATGTTTGTTAACGCCTTTCTCCGTAACCCCTTGATCGATTCTGTTCAAATTTGGACACAACGTTCCATGCCCATATGGGAGTGATCATATGTACTTACATTGCACAAATACCACACCTTTCCCAGGTAAAACTGTGATTTTGTGCAAAAAATAGCGCCCTCCAGTGGACGCTAAACAGCACAGCACAACACACCTGTTTCTGACCCCTCCTCCTCCTTTCCCGACATCACTACCACCATCCAATCGACAGACAGACCGCCCACAAACACTACTGCTGGCTCTGCCGGCGGGTATAGAGCCACGCCAGGAGGAATCGCCATTTTCACGGTTTGCGACGCTACCTCGACCGGCTGTAGAGAGAGGCCGGACGACAACGCCGCTACTCACATTTTGGGCCAGATACCACACCTTCCACAGATACAAACGTGCTCCTATAAAAACAAACATATAGCCCACCACTACACGTCAACAACATCGAAGAAGGCCATTGACAAAATCAGGACAAAGAACCTCATAGACTAAAATAGTAGTAATAAACAGTTGTAGAAACAAAGACAAAAACAGGAGGGGCAAACGGAGAACACATAGACTGAACTTCAATGAGATAAGGTGTAAGTAAATATACGCTTTCTCTTTCTTTTTTTTTTTTTTTTTTAAATAATATTTATTAGATTTTCCAATTTTTGTCCAGCCCCGATTCAGGCCAGATCACATACAATTTATACATTCTCTGATGACTTCCTCACGCCCCCTCTCATTGTTTTCATTTATCATAACATACAATCTTACCAGGTTCCTAATTCCACATCATTAACATTTCCATAATTCCTTAATTTCAAATCGCTTACCAACCACTCACATCTTTAGCATTCTTATCTTTTACATTAATCAAATCAAATCCCTATTCCCCCCCCAGTCCCAGGTGCAGACTATTTCAACATCAAAATTGCTTATCATTTATAGTATCTATCTATCTTATATCATTATATTCAAAAATCATACTGTATTCCATTCCTGCCAAGTCCATGTTCAAAAACCAGTAGGCCACAAAACAGTTACTTCTTATAAGTGTTCATCCTATTCCTGCAGGATCCAACTTTGGAACCCATTGTCTTTGCTGCAGAGTTGCATCCAAAACAATGTCCATTAAAATCTTTGGCCTTCCCTTCCATATTTGGTCCAGATTGTCTCGACTTCCTCTCCGCTGCTTGTCGTTGAGCTGTGGTTTTTTGGGCATTCTTCTGTTATTTCTCTTTTTCCTGATGGTGACGACAGCTCTTAGCTTTAAATAAGTGAGTCTTTTGCGGCCGGTTATCTTCAGGGTAGGCTTTCTCTGTTTAGGCTCCACAAAAAGGCTGTTCACATGGTTGAATTGTAAATCCTGGCCAGTCAGACCATTGTTTATGCTTTGCTTTATCTCAGTCACAGTGCTGCTCCCAGCTGCAGCCAGCTCAGCTCTCAGTTCTTTCACTCCAGCATTGTAATCCATTCTAAGTTTTTTCAATTCCTCCAGCAATGTTGTCAAATCCACATCCTGTTTCACCGCCATCTTTAGCAAACAGTTTTTTTTTTTTCCAACTTTTCCAAACTTTTCAAAAGTTCCAAAACTCCAAAATAATCCTCTCGCTCATAAAGGTTAATTTAGCTTCATCTGCCCTCTAGGGCCGGGGGAGGCGCAAGGGTTAAATCTCCAAAACAAAGTGTCAAATTCCAGGCAGTACTTCTCAAAACTTGCAACAATGCCCTGTCGTTGTTACACAATGGCAAGGGACGGACCTCCGTTTTTTCGCCTCAAGCCAGGTCAGATTGGATCAAAATTAAAACTTTTTCTTGCAGATTACTTACAGTTCCAAATTATGAATTTAAGAGGAATCGGCGCGCTCAGCGGTGACGGTCATGCAGCTTCGCCGGACGGGGCTGTCAACGGGCCCTAGAGCTCCGCCGCCCGATCGCTCCCGGGAGCCCCGCTAGGAGCTCCCTGGGATCGGGACCGGCGTCCGAGCTCCTGCGGGTCCTCCGGACCCCGGGACGCCCTTCCCGGGGGTTTTGGGGGTCGCGGCGCTGGCGCGAACACCCCTTTGCCCGGTCCGACGGGGGAATGTCAGGAGCGACATTTCCCCCCGACCGCCATCTCCGGCACGCCAACCGGAAGCCTATACGCTTTCTCTTTCATACTGTATCTTACTTTTGCATTTCACCAAATCAGCCACAGCAAGGCGTGGCCGGGTCAGCTAGTCTACAATAAATTTTGGGAAGCGGTTAATCCATTTGTTCCCCAAGAGGTCTGGATGCCTCTTGAGATATCATCGCTAAACTCAGCACGAGGACCCCCAATATGGGGGCAGCAGGGTTTGTTGGTGTTGGGATGCCACGCCAGACACCATTTTGAAGCAAGATGGTAGGCTGAAACATCACTTGGATGAGACTTGGTTCATTTTTTGGTAGACGTTTGGCCACCTCTCAACAGAACATCACCAAACTCAGCATGACAGTTCCCAATAATTTGAATTGATGATGGTACAAAATGTGACTTTGGCTTTGTTTTGATTACTGCAAATCATAGGAAGTCTGCATCAGTCTACCTAGTAAGTTCATGATTGCAGTCAGTTTTGAGTCTTGATTTCCTTGTTCACATTCTTAGCCTGGACACTTCAGTATCATAATTAGTTCCACAATCAATGCAATTAAAATCTCCTTCCTCCAGTTTTTTAAGGGCAGGAGAGTCATTTTTTAACACTATAATCTCTTCATTCTTTTTTTTTTTTAAAGAAAAATCAGAAGAGCAGGTGTAGGAAATAATAACAATAACAATAACAATAACAATAACAATAACAATAACAATAACAATAACAATAATTTATTATTTATACCCTGCCCATCTGGCTGGGTTTCCCCAGCCACTCTGGGCGGCTTCCAACAGAACATTAAAATACAATAATCTATTAAACATTTAAAGCCTCCCTAAACAGGGCTGCCTTCAGATGTCTTCTAAAGGTCTGGTAGTTGTTGTTCTCTTTGACATCTGATGGGAAGGCGTTCCACAGGGCAGGCGCCACTACCGAGAAGGCCCTCTGCCTGGTTCCCTGTAACTTGGCTTCTTGTAGTGAGGGAACCGCCAGAAGGCCCTCGGCACTGGACCTCAGTGTCCGGGCAGAATGATGGGGGTGGAGACGCTCCTTCAGGTATACTGGACCGAAGCCATTTAGGGCTTTAAAGGTCAGCACCAGCACTTTGAATTGTTTGGCCCTCTCCGTATTGCTGAACTACAACTCCCATAAGCCTCAGCGAGCATGGCCAATGGCCAGGAATGAAGGGATTTGTAGTTCAGCAAAGTCTAGAGGGTCAAAGGTTCCACACTGATAACTTCCATGAAAGTACTTTTGTGTCACCAAAGCACCAAAGCAGGCTTTTCTTATAATTCAGAGAATCTAATATTTCACTTTTAAAAAACAAGCATGCTTTTTTCCCCAAGGGGTGCAAAAACAGTATTTGAAAATGTACCGGGAAATGTCCTCAGGGACTGGAAGCAAGGTTTAGAAACATGATCTTTACAATAACTAAACTGCATTATATTGCAGAACTGCAGAGCTAAACAGCAGGGGTTTTGTGGGGTGGAAGAAGGTGACATGCAGGGAAGTTACGTGACGGGGACAACAGTGCCACCCTCTAAAATGGACAAAAAGCATACTGCAGCTTATCTGCCCAGTCTGGCTAGGTTTGTTAAAGCAGGGGTCAGCAAACTTTTTCAGCAGGGGGCCGGTCCACTGTCCCTCAGACCTTGTGGAGGGCCAGACTATATTTTTTTGGGGGGGGGGAAATGAACGAATTCCTATGCCCCACAAATAACCCAGAGATGCATTTTAAATAAAAGGACACATTCTACTAATGTAAAAACACGCTGCTTCCCGGACCGTCCGTGGGCTGGATTTAGAAGGCGATTGGGCCGGATCCGGCCCCCGGGCCTTAGTTTGCCAACCCATGGGGTAGCCTGGACTTTTAGTCAGCCTTTAATTGTATAGCATGGTGGGTGTCCTCCCCACCTCGTTACCCGGGGTTCCTGGGCTCCTTCATACTCCAGGGCCTTCGTTTGCCTACCCATGTGTTAAAGAAACAACTGGTGGCCTGGCTGACTCTGTGTAACTGCTACTCCAGGTTTGGTTCCTCTACCTGAGCAGCTCTTCCTTAGAATGCAAAAGGCAGATATTGGCATCCTGGCCAATAAAAATTCCAAAATCCAGAGTACGTACAATACCTTTATAACGACCAAACAAAAATTGTCACAAAATAGTAAGCAAGCTTTTGAGTTCTCCGAATTTCCTTTTTATTACACTGGATGTTAATTAAGGGGGAGGAAGAAGAAAAGTTGGCCCAGTCTCCATTTCTGGATTGAGAACAATGCCGATGGGACATAGTGTCAGGCCAGGTCTTTGGAGACCGAAGTTCAAATCCCTGCTCACTGAGGGACCTTGGGTCACCAATCATCTCTAGCCAAACCTACCTCACAGGGTTGTTATGAGGGTTAAATGGAGACCGGGAGAACCATGTACACCAGTGTTCCCCAACCTTGGGCCTCCAGCTGTTTTTGGACTACAATTCCCATCATCCCTGACCACTGGTCTTGCTAGCGAGGGATGATGGGAGTTGTAGTCCAAAAACAGCTGGAGGCCCAAGGTTGGGGAACACTGATGTACACCACATTGGATAAAAGGTAGGATAGAAATGTAACTACTGGATAAAAAGTAGGATAGAAATGTAACAATAAATAAAAATAAATATTGCCTGGCTTTAACACCAAGCTGGATTTTTAAAATTCCCTTTTCTCTTGCATTCCTTAAGAATCCAATCTGATGAAGAGCTCTGGAAAACTCAAGAACTTGGTCACTATTTTGTGACTTTTTGGTTGGTCCTGATAAAGGTATTGTGCTTTTATTTTAGTATAATTCTTGGGAGAAGGTGATGAATGCCCCTCTCCCCTTCCTTGCCTTGCCTAGAACTTGATCACCGACCCATCTTGGACCATGCCATCTGCCTCCAGCCTTTTGAGTCCTTGTATCCCATCTCAAGAGCCTGACTACTTGCCCATCCTCAACCACACTAATTGCCTCAGACCTCACCGAGTTTTGGTCAAATTCCTACATCAATGCACACAGCTGCTTTAAAGAAAACATAGAGACATTGATCAGGTCATGCATATCCAAAATGTGTAGCCACACATGCCAGTTTGATTGAGGGCTCCTCCAGATGTCCTGTTTTACTAAGCATTCATCCTGATGTGCTTGCACAAAGCTTACACCGTAGTTGGACTATGTTCGGACTTCACTGAGAAGTTTGGACTTCTGATTTATTGAATGATGGGGAGGTTCTGCAACAGCAAGCATACAAACTGCATTCATCCTATGGTTCTATGTAATCCATCAGGAGTTTATACCTCTTTCCATTAATCATCCATTCACCCCACACATTTCAATGTATTTCCCCATCACTTTCCAAACCACAAAAAGTCTGGGACTTGTTTTCTTCTTTTTGAAAAGCGGATTTGTTGCACTGTGGTGACAGAGTGCTTTAAACTCACTGTATTTATTCACTAAGGGAAGCGGGTGGCGCTGTGCTCTAAACCACTGAGCCTCTTGGGCTTGCCGATCAGAAGGTCGGCGGTTCAAATCCCTGCGATGGAGTGAGCTCCCGTTGCTCTGTCCCAGCTCCTGCCAACCTAGCAGTTTGAAAGCACGCCAGTGCAAGTAGATAAATAGGTACCACTGTGGCGGGAAGGTAGGTAAACGGTGTTTTTGTGCGCTCTGGTTTCCGTTACGATGTTCCGTTGCTCCAGAAGCAGTTTAGTCATGCTGGCCACATGATCCGGAAAGCTGTCTGTGGACAAACACCGGCTCCCTAGGCCTGAAAAGCGAGATGAGTGCCTCAAGCCCATAGTCGCCTTTGCCTGAACTTAACTGTCCAGGGGTCTTTTACCTTTTAACCTATCTACCTATTTGTTTACTGAATTAATATCACTCCTTTCCTCCCAAAGGAGCCCCACAGACCCACAACTTAAAAACAAAATAATGCCGGTGTCAGGGATGTGCCCACCCCTGTCAGTCCGGCACTGAGTGGCTACAGGCAGCCTCTGCCTCTGTTGTCGACGGACTCTTCTTCCAGTGAGTTTACCAGTCCCTCCTCGGGGGAGGAACAGTTACCGGGAGGGAGCCAGGTGGGGAGAGGTCTCCAGGAAGATGCAGAGAGACCTAACACCACTCAGCAGACCCACTCAGAAGGGGAGACGCCGTTTCCGGCGCCAGCATTAAGCAGAAGGAGAAGGCGGCAATTTAGAGTGCCGAGACTCTGGTGTTGGCGCCGCAACAGGAGGGGGGCACTTCCGGATTCCGCTAGCGACTAGACGGTCATGTTTAGGGTTAGCTCCGCACTGTACATATTTTGCACAATAAAATAGTTGAAAGACAAGAAGGACTTGGTCTTTACTCATGAGCAACTGTTAAGCGAATCTGACAGCCGGTTTAAAACATTTACAGTTTTAAAGCAGTTACAGTTTAAAAGTTTTCAAAAACCAGTTACAGCTAAAATCATTATTCCATCCAATGCTCTCGGGGTTGCCAGGAACAGTATATTCTTCAGCTACCAAATGCCTGGGTAAATAGGATTTTCCACTCCAATTCCTCCTGAAAGGTAATAGTGATGGAGACAGGTGCACTTCACTAGGGAGGGCATTCCACAACTGGGGAGCCACCACGGAAAAGGCCCTGTCACAAGTCGGCAGCCCCAAACCCAATGGAAATAATCTAACGTTCTGGTATGCACTCTGGTATACACAAGAGAATGAGGTTGCTTCCAGATCTATGGCATGCCACTAGAAACGGATTAATCCCTATGTTGTCATGGAACATTCTGCCCTCACAACAGCCTAACACAGCAGCTCCTTTTGGAATTTGCAAAATGCATGCAACACGTCCACCAGCCAGTGTTCTGCATCCAGCAAGTCTGGGGAAAAGCAACATGCAGGTTCAGTTAATGACTTGTAACTAACACATGCAAATTAGGAGCAGCCCTCTGGGGTCTGTGATCTATTCCTGCTCTGGGCGCTGAGCAAATTGCTCAACCCCAAGAAGAAGATCCTAAATTGTGAGCGGCTCCGCCTTAACGAGGGAGCCCAAACAATTCAGTCTTCCTTACTAGAAAGCAAAGTGCTGCTTAAAAAAAAGATGCAAGCAACATTTTTTTTATTTCCAAAAAAAGCCCAGAAGGAATTTTAAAATGCATCGTGCCTGGGCTCTCTTTCAGAGCTCAGGAGTTCAGGAAAGTGTTTTTCTTTTGCAAGCAGCACTGGCCATTATGATAAGATCAAAGCATTTTTGCTACCATCTGGGAGTTAGCAAAATAAAAGGGGTGGGAGAGAAGGCTCCAGTCAAGGGGGGGGGGGGAAGGGGCTCATATTTAGAATTCCTTCCATTCTGTCGGACCAGTCTGAGGGCTTTCAGAAGCATCGCACAGACTCTGGAAGGCGGTTCAAAACCGAGATTCCCAAAGGGATTAAACCAAATTGGGGGGGGGGGAGCCAGCCGAGCCGAGACTGGAGCTCCACGTACCAAGCATTTTCTTCTATAATTCATGAGGCATGAAATTGCCTCAATATATTATTTGGCTTCGGACCAAAACAACCCTCATTTACCAGTTCAAGAGCAAAACAAATCTATGTATACAAAAAACGACATGCCTAATGTGTTCGTTTCATGGATTTTAGGATTAAAAATGCTTGTTTACCTTTTCTTTCTCTCTCTCCACCCCCTCTTTTATTTTTTTTATCTGTTGCTGCTGCAAATTACTGTGTAGCATTCTTGCACAACACGAACCGTTTCAGACAGCGCCTTATTTCCTGCCCTCCCCCCCCCTTAAGTGCTAAAGTAATGTTTGATGCTCAGAGCTATGGCAACAATGAGATGTGAGAGCAGACTGCTTCACCATCTTGCCCAATATTATCTCCTGTGGTTGGCGATAGCATCCCATTACACTCACGGCCTGCGTGGATCATTCCCAGGGGGATCTGGTTGGCCGCAGTGAGAATCGAATGCTGGACCAGAAGGACCTTTTGTTCTGATAAAGCATGTGCTCTTCTGCAGACTCTCAAGCCATGTTCATGCCATACATTTAAAGCACAGTGTCACATTTTAAAACCCACAGTCAGGTAAAGGTATTTCATTATGTGCAAATGGCGTTAGATACCTATTAGGTCCATCAATTACCATATAGCATATATTCAACACAAAAAAACAGCAGCAATTTGTTGTTGACAAAGGACAGCTGGACATATAAAGGGCCCCATTACCTTCAGTAGCTTAGGGCCTCATCAAACCTAAATCCGGCCCTGGGAGCTGGTGAAGTGGGAGATTGATTTGCATGCACAAAGTCCTAGGTTCAATCACTGGCATCTCCAGGTAGGGCTGAGGGCTGTCTAAAACCCTGGAGACCCACTGCCAGTCAGTGTGGGGCATACCGAGCTACATGGGCCACATCCGTGCCATACATTTAAAGCACCATGAAACCATTTTAAACTGTAATGGCTTCTCCAAAGAACTCTGGGAGTTGTAGTTAAAGGTGTTGAGGGTTGTTAAAGGTAAAGGTAAAGGGACCCCTGACCATTAGGTCCAGTCGCAGACGACTCTGGGGTTGCGGCGCTCATCTCGCTTTATTGGCCGAGGGAGCCGGCGTACAGCTTCCGGGTCATGTGGCCAGCATGACAAAGCCGCTTCTGGCGAACCAGAGCAGCGCACGAAACGCCGTTTACCTTCCC